>MKEJ01038593.1:0-10780 GCA_001753735.1 Embelia ribes
CGTAGCCGAGCTACGTCCTACGTCATCAACTAATCTAAATCTTTTAATATTTGGGACCAGTGGTAATGCCTCATTAAAATGTTGATTGTTACAAAGTCCATGTAACAGAATGTAGAAGGTGCATAAATCAGGTTTTTTGACCACAAGTTTGCATCTCATTGAAAAGCAAGAGTGCGTCAAAAGGTCTGTCTACCAAGCAGAAACTGTCGACAAGGGTGTTGTAGGTAACCATATCTGGAATCAGTTCGTTTTAATAATAATAAATCCTTTTAACAATATACTATAATAGATAAAATATTTATTTACCTTAATTTCTATTAAAATTTTAAAATAAATAAAATATCTATTATTTACCAAATTAGAAACTGGAATCAAATTCCATCAAATTAAAAGTACACAAAGGACACCATTTTTATTAAAATCATATGCAGAAATAAATACTAAAATTTTATACTGCAACTACTGGCACTCTAATGCCAGCCCCTATAAATATTTAAGTCTTTCAATCATTTATCTATCTGGTTTAAAAAATGCTTGTAAAATTGCAAATATGTAGTAGATCCCAAATCTACATACCAAGTGTTAGTAGATTACACCACTAAACATGTTTCACTAGAAGTGAATGAGACTTAATTTAATTGTTTCTTGAAGAGTTAAACTAGACACCATGATTTCCAATGGGTAGTTTGCCTTATGTCTTTGAACCTTTTTCTTGTTCTTATTTCCTTTCGGTTTAGAAGGAAACCTTTTTCAGTAACTAAAGCAACTTAGGTTATTCATATTGTTCAGTCATAGCTAGTATAATAAATCAAATAATAACTAGAGTATGATATCAACCTGGGTTTTTCCCATCAATATCTACTCTAAAGATATCTAATCAATCTCCATAACACAAGACGCATAATTGGGGTCTCTTCAGCCATACTATTGTTCATGAGTTTCTTTTCTAGCCAATATATTAGGTTCAACAAGTTTATTTTCTTTTAAAGTCTTAACAAGTGGATTGATTATTATTGTGATTTTAATCTTGAAAATTGTACATATACCAAGTATAAATGAGCAATAAATTAATGTTTAATTCTAAAAATAAAGTCCCTCGGCCATTACTTTTAATAGAATTCGCCAACAACCTAATACACCGTAAATAGTATACTTCAATGGGATGTCATCTATTATTTATCATTCGTATAGACAGACTAAAATCTATTAATTTTGTTATCTAGGTATTTTACCATGCCAGGCAAAATTAAACAGTTGGCCTAATTTCAATCCTATAAATAATGGTAGTGACTCAGATGGTGAGTATACTATTAATATAAGTGTGTACCGTCGTTGACATCTAAATTTATTGTACTATAGCGTATCCCGCCAATAGGGAGGTGTTACACTAATTACAGTTACTAGATTTTGTATTTAATGATTTCGTAATTAATTCAATCCAATGGGGAAAGTAATTAATCATATTATCTACAAACCATTGATGGAGACCTGGAATTTATACGAAATAAATTTCTGCTCCCACTCAGTTATTTAACATTGAGGGATATTTACATGTGTACAATTTAATATTCCATTAATAGGGATACTATCAAATTAAAATTTAATTCCTCAATTAATTATTAAATTTCCATTATTGCACAAACATAAACCTTAAGCTAGAATAGTTAAGCAAATTAAATAAAAATTAAACCTAGCTCATCCAGTTTATTAAAACTAAATCTATTTTTTATTATAGTTATTTGTTATATCATTATCAACTAAGTTAAAAGCAACCCATTACATAACCAAAAACAAAAAAACAAAAACACCCTATAATAAAACCTGGGATTACATAGTTAATCTAGGAAATTATAGGGGCCTTAGGTGCAAATCTCTAACTTAATATAAATTTCAACTAAAGTCTCTGTCTCTATTATTAAATTTACAAAAACAAGTCCCAGAACATATAAACAGGGTATAAACATGTATAAACCAAACCCTAGCCCTCCATGCTGCCGACCGTTGGCCGCCACATGCTTGTGGCAGCCTTGCCACCACCGTGAGGCCGGTCAGCCGCCGGTGTCGCCCTAGGCCGCCACTTAATCGTCTAACTTAGACCATGGCCGCGCAAAGCAGCCTCATCCACCAAGGTCAAGCTAGCCGCCTCAACCCCAAGCCGCGATCCGCTCCTCCACCAAGCCAGCCACGACCGGAAAATATGCCGGCTAATCAATGCCGCAGCAGCCTCCCCAATTGGCCCAACGTTGGGTGGCCACCACCGCCCAAGTAGCCACGACGATGCCTTTGCCTAAATCCGAGATCAGCCAATTGCGCCGCCTTTGCCAGTGAGGTTGCCACCGTCAGTCGGCGTGGCTATGCCGGCACAGCATTGTGACCTCAACAATGCCACTACCAAGGCCTCTCCAAGCAGTCACGTTGAAGTCGGAGATTTGGTTTAGGTTGTATCAACAATTTTTAAAAAAAAAAAAAAAAAACTAGATTCTATTTTCTCTTATTTTAATAAAGTAAGAAAAATCTGGTACGTAACTTTAGGAATAAGATTTTTATTGTGCATTAACCTATTAACCTGATGATAATTAAACCTTGGCTCCAATACCGATTGTAGGGTACGCAATGGAAAATTATAGCCAATAATTATGAACAGATATATTAATACGTTATACAGTATACAATAAAATTTGATCATATTATATGAACTCATATCTGTGAGATTTGTGAGTACATGTCTCAATTCACCTTTTTCCCAGCAAGAACAACTTTAGATCTTCTGTTGTATTCTTATTTAAACATCTTGCTCCAAGAGATAGGCTGAGCTTCCTCTATCTACAACCTGCAAGTCTCTCTCTCTTATAAAAAAAAGTAGAGAATTTTTCTCTTTTATTTGGCCAATGGAGCATATTTATATAAGCTACTCCAGGGACCTAATAGCAGAATATAGGAGAAGCTATCCTATAAAGATAAGGAGTACTTCTCTCAACCGAGATAAACCTTATCCGCAAAATCATAATTAGTACCACTAAATAATTATGATTGAAATATCTTCCCATATCCCAATTAATTATTGGGGATTTATGTTATTTATATTTATTTATCTTCACACGTAAAAATTACAGATACCTGCTTATTAAATTAAATTACTGATAATTTTATTTAATAAACATGTTAAATATCTTCTGCTTAACTTATTTAATGTATCGGATTACAAAAATCTACCTGCAGGGTTTGATACAATCAAAACTTGTAAGCTTCCTTAAGAGGGTATCATCAATCCCTATACTGGAATGTGGATTCGTTCAATTATTGATGAACACCATATAAATAATGTAGTCATGCAACTCATTGAGATTATTGACTTATAAACAATTTCACTCTTTTATGAATCAAAATGAAAAACAAAATCCCTACGTGTCTAAATAATAATATCAGGATTAAGAGTATAAATATTTCCACAATCACGAGATGCTAATTATTTTATCTAGTCAATAAAAAAATAATTACCTCGATACGGTTCTGTTTTAATACATAAAGTGTACTAGTATAAGGAGTTGGAGCTATTTTGTTCCCTGTAGTCAAGATAGACCTACTAAAACCATGTACAACAATTCTACCGATGTGTGTCTATTTGTATCTTAAATTATAAACATAAAATTTATAGTCCGTAAGAACCGACAATCTAATCTTTTGTGTTTAAGCCATACTCTATACACTAGATTATCTACTATACAGAATTTGGGACGTATACTTATTCATTAATAATAAATAATGTTAAGTAAATATTGCTCACATAGATTCTCATTAAAATGAAATAACTTTAATTATTAAAATACTAAATCCATTATTATCAGGCTTTTGGTATAATCTTAATTAGTAGAAGCTCTTCTTGAAGATAATGTGGATATTAGGAGTTACAATCAAGGTGAAGTGGGATAAAGGGAGAATATATAATTCCAAAAAGAAAACAAAATACAGGCGATGCAATATGATTCTTTAAAACATAATCCCTAAACATGTGCTATTGCCCTTAGATTACTCCCAAGGTAAATTGAATTACGTTGTTGTTAGCCGCCTAGTATTTCAAATCTTAACAAGGGGATTATAAAAACATCGGCTAGTAGTCTATTTAACAGATTGGTTTCTTACCACAACCTTCTTTTATTCCCTTAGGTACAAACTTTGTCATATAAAGATTTGAAATCAATTGGATTTCGATACTTTATGGGCGTATTATGTTGGTGATAGTTTATGAAGTTTAACTCATTTGCCTGTTCGCTTTGCAACTGAGGTTTTAGTTAATGCTATAAATTTTGGTTGGTGAACAACAATCATTTCTCGTGTTTGTCTCATAAAAACATTTTCGCTTATTGATGCACAACATTGTCTTAATTAATAATCTCAAATCACTATTGGAGTTGAGTAGCTATATGCTTGCATAGTGGTTCCTATATGTTGAAGGTGGTTCTGGCATTTTGTGTACAGAATGGAGGATGGTTCTCGTGGATCTGAGGAACCATGGAAGGTCAACGGATATAGAGGGTTTAATTCCACCTCATAACATGGTAAATGCTGCCAAAGATGTGGCTGATTTGGTGAAGTCTCAAGGTTGGGTCTGGCCTGATGTTGTCCTTGGTCACTCAATGGGAGGTAAAGTTGCATTGCAATTTACTCAGAGTTGTGCTCAAGGTGATTATGGGGATTCTGTCCAATTGCCTAAGCAGGTACCTCTTAAACTAACGTGTGCTTCATTTTATAATCCCATGAAAACATGTTCGCCAAGTATGTTGGCATGTGGTAAATTTAGTGACAGTTCCTAGAATATATATTTTTTCTTGTAGTAATGTGGTCACTGTGGAGTTAGGTAGGTAAATTAGGTTGTTGAGTTCATTCAGAATGTTTGGCGGAACTCATATATAAAAGCTAATACTTGGCTTGTGAGTTTGAGAGGTGTAGTGGGATTATCTCGTACCTAATATTCAAACTATGGAAAAGGAATTGTTTGAAATCATCGACTTCAATAAATGAGCATGGTGCATAGCCATGCCCTTTGATCACTACTCAATGGAGGTGAAAACAGATAATTGTGAAATATTTGTGATGATTAGATATGTTCATGAAAATGCTGAAATTTAATCCTTCAAATAGAACAAGTCAATAACATAGTTATGCCTAAGATTCCTAACCTTATTAGCTGCATGTTTTCATGGGCAACTTGATTTTTCTTTGTCAAACATTTGATACTCAAACGATTCTGTAGTAGGATATGATTGCACTTGAGTTTTTGCTTGGATCTTTTGGGATTATGCTTAACTCAGTGACTTACAAATGAAAAGTTGATGCAGGACAGTTGTGGGTGCTGGACTCAGTCCCAGGAAAAGTGAGGTCTGAAAACAGTGATGGTGAAGTGGAGAAAGTTCTGCAGACATTACAACATCTACCTGCGACCATCCCATCGCGAAAGTATTATTTTTAGTCCTTAAATCTTTTTCTCTCTCTTTTCCTTTTTTTTCTCCTTAATCCCAATGCACAAAGTTCTAGCATTGCGGGGTCTGGAACTTGATGTACACAGCCTTATCCCTCTTCTAGAGAGCCTCTTTCCCGGGTACAAACTCGACCCTTAGGTCGTAATGGAGGCTTTCATGGGCCTACCCTATAGAAATATTCAAATTAGGGCTTTAAATGCCACCAAAATCAATTTTAAGAGAGGATGAACATGAATCAACTACGGTATTTAGGTGTCATGTAAACAAGTAGCTAGCTCCTAAACCCCTCTCTCTCTCTCTTGCTTGAATTGATGTAAGATACCATTTTGAAGAAAATGTAGACCTCCTTTAGTAAGTAAAAAGTATGAGATCCCAACTTTCTTTTCCGATTGTGCTATTTTTGATATGTACGTAGATTGTAGTTAAATGCAATCTCCAGAGGGGGGGTCCTCTTTATAGGTTTGTTCGATACTGTTATGTCCAATACAATTAGAATTTGCATGATTGGGTGTTGCTTTATCGTGCCTTCTTATTAATTTTTTGTTCAAAAATCATTGCGGACATTTGGTGTCTTCAACTTCCATACTTGATGTTTATTAGAAGCCCTTTAAGAGTATGACTGAAAGCTGTTATTCAGATAGTTATCAATACGTAGGTATTACCTTGCGTAATTATATAGTAGTACATGAACTCCGTGTAGAAATATGGAATCATATGATTGGTCTATGAAAACATACTTGCAATTCATGTTTCACGCGAAATTTACATAGTCGAACATTTTTATTTGTTTTTGCTAATACATGAAGCATACTTTGGAAGGCATGCATCCTCGTAAAAAAGGCAGGTTTATCCTAGATAACCTGCAGTAAGAGAACAAGCCGTCCCAGCTTTTGGAAGATAAAAATGAAGATTAGAATTGTTCTTGCTGATGAGAGTGAAGCGGGTAGTGAAATTATGAATTATGAAGCAGAAAAAAGGAGAACTAAGAAAAAGGACATGTGAAATTATACTCTTATACCCTCAAATATAAACATTAAGTGTTCAAGCAATTACTTTTATCAATTGGGGTAGTGTTTTTTATATCGAAGTGCTTGTCTGGCATGTTTTTGCATGAGAAGAGAAATAATTTTTGAGATGTGTAATTTACTAATTTATATCTTTGAACTTGAAAATTTACTCTTCATCATTGTTGACTCTGTTACCAGGTGGCTGGTAGACCACATGATTAAGCTTGGTTTCTCAAAGTCCTTGTCTGAATGGATTGGAAGCAATCTTAAAAAATCAGGAGAAAATGAGACTTGGGCTTTTAATCTTGAAGGTGCTGTTCAAATGTTTGATTCTTACAGGTAAGCTTAAACTTCTACTTGATGCTTTTTATCAACTGCCAATTTGAATTACTGCTTTTCTTTCTATTCTTTCTCTGTACTCACTCCACATCGAGCCTATTCCGGTTTACTCATCCTCTTTATTGCCCAGGGTT
The DNA here is from genome assembly GCA_001753735.1 of Embelia ribes. Classification (NCBI taxonomy): domain Eukaryota; kingdom Viridiplantae; phylum Streptophyta; class Magnoliopsida; order Ericales; family Primulaceae; genus Embelia; species Embelia ribes. The sequence continues at coordinate 6,958 of MKEJ01038593.1, forward strand.
TCTTTTCCTTTTCCGAGAAAATTGTCGTCGAAAACCATGGGTTTCTTTTCCTTTTCTGAGAAAATTGTCATCGAAAGAATTTTCTTATGGCCAATTCTCTTCCGTGGTAGTTTTTGTTCTGATGTATTATAAGGATAGTTTGGTAGCAATGTTCTAAGTTGTCGCATTTCGAGAGACATAAAAATCGTGTTTTTAGGCCCTGTTTGGTTAGGAGTTCAGTTTTCAGTTTTTGAAAGCTGGTATTTGAAATTTTTTAAAGACTGAGTTTTCAATGCAGAAAAACTTGGTTTGGTGATAGATTCTGTAAAATTAAAAAGTTGATTGTGATAGTAATATTTTATTTATATATTTGAGAAAGTAAGAGAGAAACATTTTTTATTAGAGAAAATATAACAATTGGAAGAGAGAATACCTACTTGTAGAATGATTGATTAGAATCAGGAGATAATGTTGACTTTTTGGTTTGAGAATTCAGGAAACCCAATACATGAGTTCTGACAAATTGCATTAAAAGGAGAACTGAGTTTTCAAAAGCTGAAAAGAGAAGTTCACAGCCAAATAAGTTTTTTACTTTTAAGAATTGAAAATTGGTTTTGAATCACTAACCAAGTGCACCCTAAACTTATCTTTGAGAATGCATATATGGGGATGGAGAAGAATGAAAAAGAACTTCAATTTTCCATTTCTGAAATCGCCCCAAAACTAAAATCTTCTTAAATTTGAATAACAAGCGCCAAAATGATTGGATTATTCTAGTTGTCTCTCCATTACTTCTTTCCAAATGTTTTCCTAGTTTCATTTTTTCTTTTCTCCAGTTATCCAAATCAAGTGTTTCCGGCACGGATTTCGTTACCTCCAATATCTCCACTAAAAACACAAATGGCTTTATTCTCTTCTTGTGCAAACTTGGAGTTAATTCCGTGCAATGAAAATACAAATGCGACAGGGACACAGATTACTGGCCTTTGCTAGAGTACCCACCTAAAGAAACAGAAATTGCTATCATACGTGCTGAGATGAGCGACAGATGGGACCCAGATGTAGTCGAAAGGCTTGAAGCCCTTTCCAATCGAACATTTTGTGAATCAGAGGGTAAGTTTTCGACACATGTACTTCCAAGCTCGGGCCATTGGGTTCATGTGGACAATCCCAAGGGGCTTCTGGACATTGTTGCTCCCAAAATTGCTACCGTGGCTTTTAGATCGTGAGACATCGGTAATGAGAATCTTTTAGGTTGCGGTTGAGAACGAGAAGATTTGATACCAAGGCGATCTAGATTATTTATTGGTATTGTGTAAATTAGTTTGTGCTCCATATATGTATATATGGTAGCTGTTTTTAATTTGTTGATTTGAAATTATCTTTAAACAATTATGGTTTGAAATTGCCATGCTGGAGTTAATTATCATCGAGGGTATTGTCCTCCTTATTTCTCAGTCTAATAAAATACAAAGGTTTAACGTTGAGTTTTTTCATCCTTTAGGATTCATTGCTTTCAAGAAGCTTGCGATAAAACAAACGTAAGCGATTATTAAAGAAAATGATGTAAGCATCTTTTTGCTCGTAAAATGCATCATCTTCTTTTTAATGAACTTGTGATTTTTTAATCAACTAAACAGCGATCATCTTTTCTTTGCACTTTTAGCTTCCTGTTCTACTGAAAATGAGTTGTGTTTTTTGAAAAGAAATCTTAATATTGCAATTCATATTTATATTTTGATAGATATATTGGTGAAACTTTTAGGTAGGTCAAGATTCGAGCATCTGTTAAATGATTTTTATTCGGTACGTATGATTTTTTAGTTCTACTAAATGAGTCTCGCATACGTTGATTTATTATTTTTTATACAACCTGTAACTCATGTCCCGTTGCAACAAAAATATAATGGTAATATCTATCATTTTGTAATTATTGCCGTAAAATTATTTTGAAAATTTAAACATAATTAATTATAAAAATTAAAGTAAGAAACTAAACAATTATGTGTAACATGCCTTTTCGACCTGAATATGGTTATAATGGTGTCAAACCCCAAATTATGTACTTTTTTTTTTTATGAGTTTATGGCAGTCTTATTTCCATGATTAATATTTTTTTTTTCCATTCCCGCTCATAAAATTCATTACGAAAAAAATTACTATCATTTTTTATTTTTAAGAAATCCAAGAAAAAAATTCCGAAAAAAATTGTAGGCATGTATATAAAAACTTTTATATGACTTGTATATATGTCACTTTTCTTTATGCCTTAATGATCTTTCATTTAATAAATTACTTAATTTATCATTTTTATAAATGGATGAAAAAATAATTTAATTTTATGCCTCGTAAAAGGATATTTTTAAAAGAAAAAAACAAATCTTTCATGACTTCTCACTTTCATAATAGAGTTAAATATATAAATCTAGTTTTAGTTTTAAGGGTGTTAATTTTAACCATTGTCCAAATCATTATTCTTTTCCACACTACAAATTAGTAACTCGTAAACATTACAGATGGATTTATCGTCAAAGCATCAATTCTCTTTTTTTGTCTTTCCCCAAGACCTAATCAACCGTAACTTCAAAGCTTGTTGAGCATTAAAATCAATGCGATTATATGAGCCTATTTTTTGACTATGACATGAATGGAATACTCTAGTCTTCAAATATAAATCATCCATCCTAATATCGATACAATAGAATCTTGGTCGCTGAATTTATTGGCTACAACTTAAATAACTACATGCTGTGAATATTTTTGGACAAGTTTATCCCAACAAATATTTCACATTCAACAAATCCCATTTACTACTTTTTGTTTTTTTCTCTATTTCAACTCATTCCACCATTAACATAACTTCATCAGTTACCCTCCTCCCCTTTCAACGAAGCGACGAGTCTAAATAATAAATACTAAAACATATAGTAATAAATGATTTTATTGCTTTGCATTTGATTTGAGTATAATTCTTCAATAATTTCAAAGTAAAAAAAATTTAATATTTTGACTCTTTTCCTTAAATGCTTGATCTGTTGTTTTGATAGCTTATTGAGGATAAAATAAGGAATATTTGTTTTAACAGTTCATTCAAGAATTTCGAGTTTGATCTTGAATTTGATTTACTATTCTCCGCGTTATTCGTATTCTTGAAGAAATATTGAACTTGATCTTCTTGCTCTTTAAATCTTCAAATAGTTTCAATTTTGTTATTCACTGGTTGAGGTTTAATAATTTTTACTATTTCTCACAAATGAGCTTCATATCTCTGTCTATTGTGAAAAATGAGAGGGTTTTGGATAAGTTCCAAATATTTTAGTAATTATCTCTACAATTTATTTAAGATATAACTAACAAAAAATTATTTATTAATTATTTAAGAAATAAATAGCCCCTTTTAGATAATTCAAGATTGATCTCTTATTATTTATTTCAGGGAAAATCCATAAAAATTACATAATAAATGTAACGTCCCGAAAAATGTAGGTTAAATTTTCGCATTTAATAGTATTATATCATGCACTATAATACTATTATTACAAGTATGGCGAGGCCATTATTGGTGTCATGATTTGTGGGATTATTTATATACGTGTGGTGAGAACATATGTGGAGGTGTGACCATGTGTTTCTTTCAAATTGCATTATAGTTGCATGCCACGACTTTTGTTGCTGCTATGATGCAGGGTTCGACCTGCCCGGTCAGGTCACGAGGGTTAAGGGAGAGCCGCTCCTTGCAGGATGCGGGGCAGCGCCCCGTTAGAAAAATTATTTTTCAGTGAGCTTGTGATGAGTATGTTGTGAGTTTTGTAGGTTTTACAAGATGAGGTGAGTCGTGTGTGAG
>MKEJ01038625.1:0-15868 GCA_001753735.1 Embelia ribes
AATTTAATTAAGAAAATAATTCTTTTTGTGTATTAAATAATTATCTCTATATTTATTTAATAGAAAATTATTTAAACACCTTTTTGATATTTTAAAAGACACGTAACTCTTTGTATTGATCAAAATTTGGCCAATTATATTTATAGTTCATCTTATATTTATAGCATGTACCCTATAAATTTGTACCATCTCACAGATGAACGAGGGTGCGGTGAATTAATAGACCCTGATAAGACCGGATTCAAACCATAAGAACTTGCAGAATATCTGGCTCAAGAATTACACAGTTTTTCAGGAAAAATTTTTAAAACTACTGATTTTTTATGCTTGGTACGTTCCATAGATCATGTTTTTGTAGATAAGCTTCACTAGCCATTTGGCCTGATTTATCCATTTTAAATTACCTAATCCTATTCTTGCCTCCTCCAAAATCTGAGAAGCAAGGTTCAATTGATCATTTGCCATATGGAAGCCCAATGTTATGCACCCACTGTATGGACGAACCAATGCCACTCGGATAATGGGCAAGAGAACGTGCTTACCGACATCGTATCCATCGAGTGACTGGATGAGTGTACAGCACATTGTGTCAGGTGTGGCGTATTTGGGACACAACATTATGCAAATACCACTGCCCAAAGCACAAACAGAGAGAACATTAGGCAACTCAAGATTAAAATTAATCTTCGATTGTCAAGTTACCGAGTAGACCTTCCAATGACACAAGTACTATAACCTCGTGGGAATTGAGTTCCTCATCTAAAATAAGAATTCATAAAGTATATGATACATATATATATATATGATTCGACAGCAAAAAGGAACAGAAAGCAAAAGGAATTGCGGAGAATGCTAAGCATTACTCCTCGAACAACTTTGCCAACTGATCTACTAATACCATGCCAACTTTCAACTTTCGCCGCTTTTCACATTTGCTCTATACTCACTGCAGTTTGCAGCCTCTATCTCTCTCTCTTTAATTATCTCCGCTTGCTTGGTTGCCGCCTTCCTGGGGTTCAACATCTTGCTGCTGCTCTTCCTTTGTCCCAAATCTTTCACCCCCTGTAGCACCATTTAAGCTCCCATTACACTCTTTATGAGAAGCACGGTTGCTTAACTTGCTTTCATTTGGATTAGCCAAACTATTTTCATTATCCAACTCTACAGAAATGCTTGTGTCAGTCACTGTGATGGACGATGAGGAGGAATTGTTGGAACCAGGAGGGAGAAAAACTCCAGTGCCGGGTGCTGGTAGACGAGGTGGAGGGCGAGGAGGCAGAGCAACTGGTGCTGGAAAAGGCATCGCTGGGGCAACCAGGGGAGGCATAAACACTGGGTGCATCCCATTTGGAGGTCCCAGCTGTGGACGAATAGGCGGAGCTGGCATTACCGCATTGCTTACAATTGGCCCATAATGCTTTGACATAGGATGACGAACATGATTCGGGGACCGACTAGGCAGTGGACCCCAGTGAGGAATTGGTGCTACTGCAGGTGAGGGGAGACGATGAACGTCACTCGGGGCAGTTTTTCTTGGTTGTGACTTTGTCAAAGTAATGAGTATTCGTTGTTTCTTGAAGGAGGACATTGCATACTTGGCAAGATCCACAGAATTTCCTTCCATGACTAACAGAGATCTGTAATGTCACAAATGGGAAAAAATTAGGAGACAATGGCTGCAGATATCAAAATTAAAGTTCGCATATTCGAGGTAACTAACATCGAGGAATGTAACATCTAGGTGGGGAAATTCTCTCTCCAGCCCCCAACTTTTACCCCAACATTCACCTTGCAGGCTACAACATGATAATGCAATTTCTTCCATCTCGACTTTGCTTTTATGTTTCACAATGCACACGTTTTTCATCTGTGCTAATTACTAGCAAAAAACATGTGCAGGGGAAAAACAGATAGAGAACAACTACAATAATTGAGGAGCCAAATCTTATTTTATGCATGTGCATATACCCGTGAAAATTCAATCGTTCTAGTTTATGTTACGTGATATGCAACCGTCTAACCTAAAAGCTTAAGTGGAGAGGCACAGTATATTATTTATTACTTCAGCATATCCCCTCATTTATGGCATATTTTTGAGCCAACAAACCTAGTCAACTTTTTTCTTTTAATTGGGTAGCGGCAAGATTTGAACCCAAAACCTACCAAGTTCAGCGATGTGTCATCTAAAAAAAAAGATTAAACCGTTAGGAAGAGATACATTTCAGTCCTATTATTTAGTGAAGGGGAACAAAGCCCCAAGTTTCAAACCCACACATCATATTTTGCAGATGGGGTGCATTATAACACCGCCAGACAGCCCAAAATAACTTATATCTAAGAATGTTACTACTTCAATCAGAAACGATATCCCAGAAATATTCGATTTGTTTTACATGCAAGTAAAGACAATTTTTATGCCATCATCTTTTCCACGACAAAATTTTGTGAGGAAATAGCAAAAGAGTCTGTATGTTCTACTTGTTATATTAATATTACTCATTTAGTTATATCACAGCCATTAACATTGACTCTTCAACCTATGATTCAGAACTTAATTTGATAATAGTTTCTAAGCCTATTCTGCCAAGTGTTCCAAGTTAAAATAGTCCTGAAGAAGTCTTATCAAATAAAACAACCAATACCTACAACTTCTATTTGCAGCACTTCAATTTGGGAACAATATATACAAGAAACCAATATCTGACAACTAATAAGTATAGACTTCACAATGTGAAGGTAGGTAAAGATAATTTTAACAAGATTGAAAAAGAAATTGTTATTGTTTTGAATACTATACTCCCAAGGCTTTCAAAGTAAACTCAGCCATGACCAAGTAATTTTAAATAAGATATACAAGCAATGCCAATAACTTTTGAACACTTTGATAAGGAAAACTTAGAAACCAATATATACAACTAACAAGAAGCATAAACAAAACCATGAAGGGAAGGACATTAGACAGAAGTTTACCCGGGTCGAAGAGGAAGCCTAAGCGAGCCATTATAGTCACCAGGATATTCTGCCCCGATTAATTTCCCAAAGGTCATTTCACATTCGGTCAAGAACAGAACAGACACAGGCCTCCCATACCAAGTCGGCCACATTTGCGGCTGTGAGTAATCACCCTGCAAACAAGAGCAACACTTAATAGTTGTTAAGAGTAAAAGCTTACGTAAGGCATTTGCAAAGTACGGCTTATAAGGTGAGATCTATCACTGCTCATTTGGTTGCATAACTTACAACACAATCTTTTCAGTTTTCTGGTCAATGATGTACAGAGATGCATATGTTTTATAATGGACGTGTGGGAAGACTATGAAAGATAAGATCAAAACTAAAGAGATCAATACAACATAAAGGGTGCTTCAATTGAGGATAAGATAAGAGAGACATCTAAGGTGAACAGCGAGAAGATAGTGTGGGAAAAGAAAGAAAAGGTACATGTACACCAATAAAAACGTGGATGCAAGCAATATGAAAAGACAAGTGTGTTTGAAAAGTAGATGACCAAATTGTCTTAGATAAGAACGAGTGGAATAAAAAAAAAATAATGTTAACAGCCTTGAAAGATACCCTAATTTGGTTTCATTTGGCCGATGCAAATTCCTGGGTTTAAGACTTGGTTTGTTTTGTTGTCGTATGAAACAACCAATATAAACTAGTTTCTTATTCTTTTTGAAAAAATTCCGCATCTCTTTTTCTATCAGAATCCAACATAAGCTTACAATGCATCCAAATGGGATTCAGCTTCTTAATTGGCGTTTGAATACCAGCTTCTACTAAGCTTAAGAACTCATGCTTATTAGCTTTTAGGCTGCATCGAACCAAGCCCATAGGCATCACCAAAGTAAATTAAAAAACTAAGTCTCCTCTTATTTTCTCTACTTATCAAAACATATTGCTATGCTACCTCATTGAAGACATCAATAATACAAGAATCTGGCTTCACAGTAAGAATTTGAGTGCTGACTAAGCGATCAACAACATCTTGCAGCAGTTGGGGGATGGGCAACGGATTCTGATCTGCACATTTCAACCCAAACACCAGCAAAATCATCCAAGTGAAAATAGGAAAATCTCATCAAGTTCTCCCCCTCCCCCCACCCGCCCCAACCCAAAAAAAATAAAAAACACCTCCACCCATAATAATAATAAAAAATAAATAAATAAATAAATAAATAAATAAGAGGCTCTGTATGACGTCTACCTGTAAAAGCTCCTGTAGCATTTTCAACTTCTAGAAGTGCACTTGCAATTGGGAGGCCCAGCTTTATCATCTCCCTTCCATGTCCCTTCATGGGTCTCTTTGACGAGATAAATGTCCCTGTACTTTGGCAAGAAAGAGAACCAAGATGATAATGGAAAATGAATACAGATTTCAATTTTTTAAGGCTTAGAAACGTAAGGAGCAAACCAATAATCTGGCATTACGTATATGGAGATTATAAATTATAGATTGTAAGCCAGTGCTGCGTTAAAAAGCTTCAACCTTGTAGGAACTCATCTGCATGCAACACTCACTCGACACTTCCACTGGCATGGAACTTTCATCTTTCACTGAGACTGGGGAGTCATACAAGAGTAGTCACTTCTAGGAATTGAGCTCGCGGGAACAAACACTGTTCACACGATTCAAATCCAGGATACCTTAGAAGCATTTTAATATCAGGTTATATCATCATTTGTCCAAATCTCACGAAATCATAGTTGTTAGGAAGTGGGAGCAACATTGCAAATCTCACAAAATCATAGCCTCATTCCATCCTTGCTGTAGCCGGTTTGTACAAATATGAAGTCAAGTTGACAATTACCTTGAATTATTCAGATACACAATTTGTTCATTATCACAATGCTTAGACTTGCATTACATATTGAATACCAAGCAAAGGGGTTTACTAGGTTGGACAAAGCTTGCTGTCAATTGCATCATAATCAAGATTCAAAATGGATGATACGGATGTCCAACTAGCAGATGTCTCCTCTCCTCATTTCACTTTGCTCATTTTGTCTGTCAACTAAAGGATCATGTCAAGTCATCTGCCTCTCCTTCCTCCTGGAGAGTAACAAAATCTTTCTATTTGTCCAAAACTTCACATACCAATTGCCCCTTTACTTATTTTGATGTTTTGTACATGCCTAGAACCGAACAGGCCACAACTCTCGAGCCTCATATCGGTTGGTTGTCCCATGCTAGAGACTGAAGGAGTAGTTGTCTAGGTTTTGACATTTTGTTTCTTCATATTTGTAACCAGTACGTTATAGAGTTTGGTATCTGCTGGAGGCCTAAACTTTAAGGAGAAAGAGCAGGTTTTAAATAAGTTGATCAAGAATGATATCCTTCAAAAATTAGCATTGAAGAAAAATTATGAGGTGGATGCCTCATTCTGGTGAGGGTCGTAATATTGAATTTTGGTTAATAGAAGGCAAAATAATAAGTCCAATCACATTTCATTCTCAAGAGTTAAATCTAGTCCTACTTATGATAAGTTCAATGTTACTGCTCCTCTTATGATATACTAACTAAACAAACTGAATATCTTAGTGCCTATCAAACAAAGAAAATTATCCGAAAAGGGCAAAAAAAAAAAAAAAAGGAATATCAAATATAGATGACTCAACCGAGTGTGGTGGAAACTTTGCTGTGATTCTTTGAGAAACAGCAAGCTCATAAAAGACTCAAGAGGCAATTTTTCATATACGAATAACAAAAATGTGGAGAACAGCAAGGTGAAAAATTTGCTGTGATTCTTAAAGCAATAGCAGACTTTAAAAGCCTCTAGCGACAATTTTTCTTATGCAAATAACAAAAATGAGGAAAGCAGCATTTTCTTTTACTCCCGAAGAAAAAGTAATAGAAACAATGTTTTGGAGAAACTTGCCTTGTAACTCTCTCCTCCTCCCCGCAGCTCTCAGATCATTTACCAATGGAACTATTTTGGAAACTTCAGAAATATCTAAAAGCTCATCATACAATTTCATTCCATCAACCACATTAACCTATAGAAGAAGCAGGATAAACTTACAACTCAGGAGGAAAGACAAGTAGCTAATATATCAACATGATGTCCTGCCCATTTCTACTGAGAAAACATGAAATGAACCAATGGAAGGGTAAAAGATTCTTACCGTCTTTCCATCTAGTATCTCATTGGCAACAAAAGTTTTGGGGCTAATCTTGCCATTCTGCTTCACAGAAGGATATAAATTATTTCCCAATTGCTCATCGCAATGCCCTGTGAGGAAGAGAGAGATAGAGAGAGGAGGAATCAGAAATGTAAATGACAATAAATAGAAGAGGCCAAATTGTGAAAGAACATATGATAAATGAAAAACACAAGGTTGGGTCAACAAACATAAAATACGTGCCATCACCATGATTTTCTGATGACTAATCAATAATCGTGAGACAACTAATCGTCTAAAATATAGTTTTCTAGAAGAATCTAATGAGGACGATTATATTTAATTTTTCACTCACAGAGTCGAGTTTCTTCCCTCTCTAGGGAGGGTTGATGCGGGTATCAATTATTATCCTTTATTTTTAGCAGTTTATCTTTATTAATTGTTGCGGATTTATTTTTAAGATTTGATTTATATTTGATTAGTATAAAAGATTGTTTCCTTATCTAGTATTTCCCTATTTCTCATTATAAATAGATGATTGTTTCCTTAATTATCTTTGATAATGAATAAAATTGACACGTGTTTCTAAGTTCTCTCCCCTTTTCTTCTGTTTTTCTCCCCTAATTCTTTTTCTAATCTTTATTTTTTGTTCAATCTCACTGTGCTGCATCAAATTTGGTATCTAAGCTTACCTCGATCCTGGCACCGTCGTCGCCATCGTAGCTAAACCACCATCGTTCGTAGCTACTGGCAAACCCCTATTTCGAAACATTAATAGCAAACCCCAAAATCGAGACTCTAATCCCCAAATCGAAACCCTAAATTAGAACCATTGCAAACTCTAATTCAAAACCGTAATCAACGTATCAAAATCCTAATCAAACCCTAGCCGAACCTAATTGACCCTAACCAACTTCAATCGAACCCAAACCGACCCGATTACACTCGCCCAAGCCCTGTCGAGCCCACAACCAGTCAATTCACATTCGTCGTCGACCAATCGACTCTGCCACCAGTCGATTCACCAAAGCCATTGACCAATCCACTTTGCCCATCGGTCGAGTCGCTTTCACCGTTGCTGCCAGTGCCAATCATTTCGCCGCCGGAGCCTACTGCTGCTGGGTGTTGACAGAGAAAAGAGCTATAGAGCAGAGAAACAACGAAACTAGAGATAATTTGGGATTATTACAAAATTGGCACCTGCAATTTTATCACTTTTCAAAAAAAAAAAAACATACGCATCAAATTGTGCCTTAACAGATTTTGTCCTAAAAGTTAGATTGTTTATGAAATGGCCACAAAAGATTGGAAAATTACCAAGTAGCCCAAATACCGTAATGGGTCATCATGTCAAGACCATTGAATCTCTTTACGAAAGAGTTCAACGTATGACACAATAGGAGAAAGAAATATTTACCCAAAAGCAACTTGCCAAGGTTACCAGCCAAGTTGAATAAGTTGAATTGAAGCACCACAGATTGGAGAACCAATATCTGCTCCAACAACAGTCAGACTTCAAGTGTACATATCCACCACATGTTGATGATGGCATTGTGAGCAAAAGGGAAAATTTTATGAGTATGAAAGATATCACCATCAACCCGCAAGTGATCCAAAATATTCTCGACAATAGGATATTGAGCACCAGTATTTTTCGTACGTGGGCCCATACAATAGAATTGTGACTGAAAGGAGAATGTTTAAAGGGCTTGAAAGAGATCGTCATGATAATTATCGCCACCAATCACTGCGAGACTTAAAGATTGAGGTAAATGCACACTACGCAAATAGCTTTATCCCTGAATTCCAGAATGTTCAAACAAACAAAACTGTTGATGGTTTGTGTGACATTATTTTGAAGCCGGATATTGTTGCTCCTGTTAAAGTTAACATTTCGGATAAAGATAATTAAGTAAGTGCAAAACTCAAGAGATTTATGGAAGAATACAGGAGGAAAGAGGCCCAAAAATTAATTGTGAGCAACAAAGACCCTAATGATCTAGATGACGAGAAACTCACCAATAAATGAACAATTGAAATTGATGAGAATTCACTTGCTATAAAGAGATGTGTGACTAATATCCAAATTGCCTCAATTGCGGCTGATAAAGATCTGGAGGAAAAAGTGGATACGGAAGTAGATAAAGCAATTGGAAATGCTTTGGAGATAGATTCTGTTGATAATGAGTTCATTGATGGTAGTACGTTTTCAGTGCCTTCATCGGATTTTATTAACCCTTACATGTTAGTTCCCAATAAACAATTCGATAGGAGTAGTTTGTTGCAAAAAACGTGTGAAGTTGAAGGCCGACTAGTCTTAAATAAAAAAGAACTCGAAAAGGTGCACTTCAAGCCGTGGTACAATCACATTAATCCTTTCTGGGTTGGTTATTCTTCCATTTGGGTGAGAGACAAATAGCTCTTTTTAGTTTTAATAGGTCGTCGACGGAAATTACGTGCCTGGTGGTCTAATGGTAAAGTTAAGTTCAAGTGGATGTGTCATGAGACAAATATGCAAGAATAGTATATGGGCTCAAATGTATGGTCGTCTTTCTAAGTTTAAACATTAGGTCGGTGGATGGAAAAATTTGCTTCGTGAGCCCATAGATCGCGGAAAGTTTGAAAACTCGAGATCGAGTTTCGTTGAGGAAAGAGAGGATAATGAGCATGACTATATTTAATTTTTCACTCAACGGAGTCGAGTTTCATCCCTCTATGGGAGAGTTGATGCGGTCATCAATAATTATCTTCTATTTTTAGCAGTTTAATTTCATTAATTGTTGTGGATTTATTTTTAAGATTTGATTTATATTTGATTAGTATATAAGATTGTTTCCTTACCTAGTATTTCCCTATTTCTCATTATAAATAGGGTAGGCTTGTAAGGAATTAATCAGCTTTGATAATGAATAAAAATTGAGATGCGTTTCTGATTTTTTTCTCCCCTTTTCTTCTATTTCTCACCCCCAATTCTTCTTCTAATCTTTAGTTTCTATTCAATCTCACTGTGCTGCATCAAAATCTTTACAATAGCTAAATAACAAAAGAGTGTAATGGAAACTTCTAAACAAGTAAGAACGCAGGAACCGGAACCCACCCTCTTTAGAATTAAGAACGCAAGAACCAGAACCCACCATCTTTAGAAACAAAACAGGCATAACATGTTAAGTGAGGGAGAGAAAGAAAAAACCTTCACAGTCATCCTGTAGTTTGACCTCAGGTTCTGATTTATGAGACATCATTCCTAGGAGACTGCCAGATACCTTGATAGAGCTATCTTCTTGAAGGTTTTCAGCCACATCTGCTCCAACATCAAAAAGTCAACATTGTTCACAAATTTTTTGGAAGAAAAAGGAATCAGTTCAATCATGAAAAGAATTTACATAGTTCACTAAAGAATGCTTAATTTTCAGCGCTCAAAAATAGTAACTATCAACCACATAATAGATAAGCAGGAATTAAAAAAGATAACAAACTATTCTGTTAATAGAAAAAGCAACCCGAGAAGAAAAGTTGAAGTGTTTTTAGTTTGCTAGACAAAAACCAGTGATACTGAACTCTAACTAGAACCCTACAGCCTACACTTTCGTGTCCAAGTAAGCGTTTAGATATTGACTTGTATCTGCGATGTCTGCAAAATACACTATGAACAGCAATCCAGGATTCCAGATAAACCTTCTGTTATGCAAGTTAATGCAGAATATTATTAGGCAAATTTCATACTACTGGCACATCAATGCATGTAAAACTTCAGTCATGACAAAGAATCTTTCAAAGCAAGACCCAGGAACCAAAAACATTGCTCACTTCAGCATTTAAAAAACAGAATCATAATTTAGCATCCAGAAATATTGAGTGATTTTGCATAGCATCTATTCGGGCTCATCAAGATAAGATGACAGTCAATTTCGGCAAGAGGGAAAAAGATAAGAGTTTCCTACCATATCAGATATTAATGTTCTATCTTTCATTTAAGGATTTGCGATTTCACCACAATCAAACATCAGCCAGAAGAAAATAGAGCAAGTTCATTAAACTTCAAGGAGTCTGCTGGTTGGGAACATGTGCATATATAATGATGATAATTCACTCAAGCATCAAAATATATGGGACTCCATCATTTCTCAAAGGATCCCAATCCAAATAGTAAAATGTAAGAAAGCATTTAAGTCAAGGGATTTCAAACATACCAAAACTAACATTTATACATATGCCGCCAAGACAATATATACTTCACGATCCACATCCTTGTCAGATATCAATGAATAAATGTGAACTTTCCAAAATATAATTGATTGATAATTAAGATTTAATTGGCATCAATAGCCCAAAATTACATCTATAGAAATGCAAGCAAGATACCACAAAATTAACAAAACACATGCCGACCAGATATCAATGAAAAGAATCGACCTTCGAGAACTATAATAGACCATATTAAAAACCCAATCAATTCAATTTGCATCAATGAACCAAAAATTACATTTATACATATCTACCGAAGATAACATACATTATCAAAGAAAATTTCGAACTTCCAAAACCATAACCGACTAACGATCAAATTCTAATCAAATCAATTGACATATTGAACCAAAAAAAACATTCAAACGAATGTAACCAAGAATAACATTAATACAGATGTAGGATGTAGCTGAGATAACATATACTTCTCAATTCACATCAAATTCAGATATCAATGCAGAATTCTAAGCCATTAAACTACAAGACTAAGATAAAAAAATTATTTCATTTAGCATCAATGAACCCATTATGATTATGTAGCCGAGATAGCATATACTTCTCAATTCACATCCAAGTCAAATATCAACACAGAATTCGAACAGTGAAATTATAATAGAAAAAAGTAATAAACTCAACCAATTTATTTGGCACCAAATAACCCAAAACTACCTCATTACATATGTATCCAAGATAATATAGACATCACAATTTCCCACCATTGTAAGATATCAATGAGTAACACTCGTTTCAGAAACATAAACAACCAAAGGTGAAAAATTCAATGAAGTTCATTGGTGTCATTCAACCCAAATTATGTTTATACATATGCAGAATTCAACCATTCCCATCGGCAACAACGAACTCGGAATAATCAAATATACTCCATCGTTACCTCGTTTGTCCTCCAAAACCGGTACACCTGGATCGTCCGAGGTCACAACTCCATTGTCAACTACCCTTTCTCCCTTCTCGCCATTTTCAACTAACTTTTCTCCATTTTCCACTGCCCTTCCTCCATTGACAAACTCACCCCTCGGCCCTTGCCTAAACCCGCCACCATTCCTCCTAAACTCTTTCCCTGGTCCCCGCCGCTGCTGCCGTCTCCACCCGACCTGCTGCAATGCGCTCAGCACCTCCGATATCGAGAAAAACTGCTGCATATGCAGCACAGGACTCCAATTACACCTCCTGTCCTGTATACTTGCCACCACCCCGTCGTACTCCCCGGGCTCCCCGATCACCCTCAGGTGCTGACACAGAGAGTCGATCATCGCGTTTGCCGCTGCAAACTCGCCCCTCAGCCACATAATAAACCCGTCCCTCTCGTCCGGGAACCACTGCCTCTGGTAGATCATCTCGCCACCACCAGAAAACTGTGATTTGTCCGAAACTAGTGCGTTTTCCGAAGGCATTGCCATGATGTGTAAGTATAACAAAATTTTCAAAGCAAGAATATTAGTACCCAAATTTCAAATAGCTAGGGTTTACGCAATGCTGTAATTTATAATGCTAAAATCATCATTTCAGATATAATCAGATAAATAAAAACCCGCAATCAAGCTCAAATTAGTGCTAGTGTGTATAATTAAGAGCAGAAGTCATCTAAATAAAGAAGAAAAAATAGAAAAATCTTAGCAGTACCAGAAATTTTAAGAAGCTAGGGTTTTTTCACAATGCCGTAATTTATATTCTAAAGAATATAAAGTTAACGGTCATCATAATCAGATCTAATCAGTAATATAAACAATACGAATTAAGTTTAAATAAGGTTTAGCGTGTTTAATTAACTGAGTAAAAACAAACTTAGGGGAATTATGTGACGAGTTGTTCAGATCTGGGAGAGAATGTGTCTCTGTGTGTGTGAGAGAGAGAGAGAGAGAATGAGAGTGAAGAAGATCTGGGAGAAAGATAATGAGGCTAAAGAAGGGAAAAATTATACTAATGGCCTTCATATTTTGGACCACAATTCTATTTGATCCTCATTGTTTTAATTGACTTACAATGGCCTGTAAAATTTTTAAAGGTTACGAGTTTACATCCCAACTTCTATACTATGGGTGTAGATTATGGTTTTCTTGGTATTACTCCCTCTATTCCAAATTTTTAATCTATCACAGAAATTTTAATTTATTGAAAGATATTATTAATGAGCTGATATGCATTAAATTTTTATTAATTTTATAAATTTATCATTAGTCAAATATGCAGTGAAAACATAAAAGAGTACAAAAATAGTAAATATGAGTAATTTGAAAAAATTATAACATTTATTTTAGAAAGTACACTATATTTTATGACATAGCACAATAGAAAAAAATGACCACTTTGCAAAATCACGTACAATCAATTGATATGATTTTTATCATATAATAAAATGGATTTCCGTCATTAGAAGACCAAATGTGTCACTCTTGCGAAATAAACACTAAACACGGTTATAATTGAAAGCATAGATACCAGAAAAACCACAGTTGTAACAAAGGGGATCATTCTGTAATTAACCCTTAAATAAATGGCTTGTTAGTTACGCATAAATATGTATAGTCTTATATGGTGGCGCTCTCTCTCTCCCTCTCTCTCTGTGAAGCTTCTAACCCGAGTGCGGATTGGACCCGGTAAGAATATTCGGATTGTTAGGGGGTATTTATGTCATTTGAGGTTCAGGTTAGGGACTAACTTTGTCTGCTATCCACATTTGGATCTGAGATCACCCCAAATAGAATAGAAAATTAGAAACGTGTTTCGCAGGGCAGGAAATTAAATACTATTGCTATAATAGGGGGAGAGCGCGTAACATCATTTAAAAATATGTAAAGATGAGGAATAGTTTTTCAAATATAAGAATAAATTTTTTGAATGAAATTATAAAATTATTCTCAAAATTTTTTATTATAAAATTCTATTTTTGTAGATAAAAATCTATCACACCTTTACACAAAAGTTAGAAACTCATCCTCCTGCTATAATGGGCCTAATTTCTTTTAGGACTCGTTTGGCACCATATTTATGAATTAATAATTGATTAGCTTCACGTATAGCATCAAATCTAGTTATTATGTGTTGGCAGCTAGGCTTTATTTTTCAAACTAGGCCGCAAAGTGAATCAGTAGTATTTTTTATATGAAAATCATTAATTTTTATATAAATGTTAAGAAATTTCAAAGATTGGGGAGGTGCTCCGTGCGTTTTTGATTTGCCAAATGTAAATAAAATGTTATTAACTTGAAAACAGTAAATAAAGTTCTATTAGGACTAGTTTTTACTCATAATTCCCATCCATTACCTCCTAAATTTGTATCGAAAATGTGTATGAAAGTGTATTTTACTGTGCATGCATAAAATTTGTGAAGAGTAGATAACTTGGTAAGAAAATATTACCTAATCCGGAAATGTAGAAGGTTATATTTAAGTAATATGTATGAATACACCGAGGATCTGGGATCTGTTAAGATTCTTCCTAAATTCGATGTTGAGGATGAATTCCCAAGTAAGGTGCTCAAAGCTGCAAAGGATACATAAAAGTGCAAGCAAGGCTCCCCGTAGATATTCCAATACTCAAGTAAGTACCGGTAAGTCAAATGATTAACTACAATGTATTTAAAATAATATTTAATTAAATATTAAACGTAGCGAGAGAAAGTAAACTGTTTGGCAGTTGACAAGCGATAATATTTATATTACATATTACTATACAACTATCATAGATTACTAGATTGACTCTTGAATTTATCTCTTATGCAAGCGCATAACCAAGAGAGTATAAATTTCCATTGTTAATCTCTTGTTTATGTAATTCATACAACTATATATTTATCAGTTTGTTTTGTATGCAACTCAGCTATTTTACTTTGTCTTTTTTTTTCCTTATAAGATTAATTTTGTGCGCTTATTACAACTTAACTAATTTGTAAAAAGTAAACTTTTTCTCACTTTACGTGCTTTTACTTTCATTTATCTTAATTTAATCTCACATAAGTAAATTTATTTACATTTTATCAAATGTACCTATTTTAATAGCTTTCTTTTTTTTTTTCCACCGCATTAAAAGTAAGTGATACTATTTAGTTGTAAGACAAGATAAGATATGACCAACTAAGTAAGGAAAAAAGTATCATAATAAGATACAACCAAATAAGCTCTAACTAAGGGAAAAAGTCTCATAAGTCATGTTCATAAATAGAATAGAGAAATAAATGCAATTATATAAACGTAAAAAAATATATATATTCTTTCTGTTTTTCTTTATTTTTGTTCACTGCATAACACACACACACACACACACATATGTATCAAACTGCGTACATATATGAATGAAACACAACTCAATCCTGGCTATATCTTTTTGTTACTAACTCGCAAATTTTGGAATCAAAATATTTTACAAAATTTATGTTACTGTTAGCACCCTTAAGCATAAGATAATATATTTTAGTTTTAACAGTCAACATATCACTTTACCATATCAACACATGGAGCAAGATAGAATTGTCACACAAAAATTTCATAGGCATTGACTCGCTAACAAAACCATTATTTTTTAAGGAAATAAAAGTAATTTAAGAATCTATTTCAATGGGGGAGAATTTTGATTCAAAATGTTTCATTTATATAATATATGAATTTTATTATTTTATTTATTTATTATTATTATTTTATATATTTAACATGAGATATATTCAAGTTCATATTTTAGAGAGGGTAATATAAAAGTATTTATATCTCATACCCAATTAGGTTTGTCATAGTAAGTGTACATCAGCCCATTCGGTCAATTTCTTTTTATTGCTAAAATTACAAAGTCACTATTTTGGCACATAAAACGTCGCACACTTTTAGAAAATTACAGCAGAAGGGCACAACGTTTGATAAAATTTATTTGCCAATAAAGTGCAACTTTTTGAAATTAACTGTTATCCTTATGCACTTTTTGTCATTCCCAATTAAACCCAGAAGGTACAAATTTAACGGTTAACATCCAATTTTGACACCAAGCCAATTGGAATAATAGTTTAAAATTGAAAATCAAACCTTAGACTTAAGCATGTTTGCCATATGAAATTCAAATCTTAAATCTTTGTATAAAATAATCCCTTTTCTTTTTCCTTTCGAATGAACACGCGATACAAAATACAATCTTATGTCTAGGAATTTTTTCCAAAACTTGGCTACCAAACATTATTATTGTATTAATTTTATGATAAAACTAGTAAGTGTTTATCCTAAACATTTCTACCAATTATACATAGCCACTAACTAGTTTTATATACAAAGTACAAGAACAAGCAGTAACAAAACAAGTTTTGAGAATGAAACCTTTCTATTAATATTTTTGAGACCATAATATTTATTTTCTAACATCATACCAGAAAACGATATCTTGAATATATTTGTTTCTATATTATTAAATTGCAAACACCAAACAACACGCAAATTTTTGAAAAGTTATAATTTTTCACGCCAAAGTAGAAAAAAAATTGTCATGTTGCTCCTTTTACTATTT
>MKEJ01038633.1:0-11285 GCA_001753735.1 Embelia ribes
AAACAATAATAATATTAATGATATTATAATTTCTCCAAGGTATACGATATTACAATAGCAACCAACTCGAATGTTGTAGCTTGATGCCCGATATCATTGCAACCTGATTATATAATAGGTCGAATATGTGCTCAGATGCCAACACAATTATGATGAAATTAAAAATTCCTTGGGACTAGTATCGGCTCGATATATTAGAAATTGCTAAGGTCTTCTACTGAGTGCAACGCAACCTAACCTTCATTGCTTCGCCACCGAGTACGATGCGAACAATAGATAATCCGATAATTTTAGAAAATNNTATCGTCTCGATATGTTAGAATTCGCTAAGGTCCGCTATTGAGTACAATGCAACCTAGCCTTTACTACTCCACCATCGAGTTCAACACGAACAATGGATAACCTGATAATTTTAGAAAATCAATACTTCGTTCTGGATTTAACTTCAAAACCTTGATGACTTGACTCGATGCTCAATGTATGCAATGATATGTTTCAATGGTTGAATGTAATGTCCATGATATTAATGCAATGTGTATGACATGAATGAAATGTTCATGGCATGAATGTGATGCTCATCACATAAATGCCCAAATATATATAACACCATCTACCACTTACAACGTCTAAAAATACAATTATCCAAACAACACATTCAACTAAAACCATTTAACATGTAAACATATTAACAATCACTTTAAGCCATGAATTTAATAGTTACAACTAATCATAAGTTAATAACAACAAATAATCAACAATTCAATAAATAAACATGGCAATTAAAAATTATAAATTAGGATGTAGCAAATACGTTCGCATATAATGAAGTCACAATGTTTATAGTGAGAATCATTAACTACCGTAACTAATTTGGCCTTTCGAAAGCAAAGAAATTGACTTGGCTCAAAAGCCCCAAATCCGACCAAATATACTCCTGGGTTTGATCTAGCAATGAGTGATCTAGGCTTATATCCTATAGAGAAAAGATGGATGACACACTAAAAAACAAGATTACAATTTATATTTTTACGTGTGGTAAGGCATGCAAACCAAGAAATAAGAGCGACCAAAATGATAAAAGAGACTTATGTCAAAATGATCACCTTGCTCTAAGGGTGAATAATCTCCACTTTTTGTTTGAAACCGTGCTCAGTAGATAGATGATGTCAAGCCTAAAAGAAGAAGAAGATAAAGCTCTTACTCTCATTCTATCACTAATTTCATGATTAGGGGATAGCGAAATGAGAATAAAGTCTTGGTCAAATATGAATAAGTAAGTCAACACCCCGATAAATCGATCCAACTGTAGTTGGATCGATCAGAGCCACTGGATCGATCGGTTTGGGCATTTGGATCAATCCAAGTATAGTTGGATCGATCAGAGCCACTGGAAATTTTTGGGCAAAATAGCTCTGGCTAAAAATTTCCAAAGACAACCAAAATCACTCAAAGTCCCTAGTAGAAGTGTCTAAACCCTTTCGGAATCGCGTTTAAGTGCCTAAAACTCAATCTACGCGACTTTACACGATTTTCGATAAACCCCGACCAAACTCTCATTCCTACATTGCGAAAAGATAATTCCGCATACAATTAAGATCAATATAAAGAAGCAGAATAATACAATTAAATTGCACAAAGAACACCACTACCACAACTCAATAAAGAATCTCGAAATAAAACAATGATATGCAATAACACCCGATATGTAACAATGTCATGATATGCAATGTAATCTCAATATGCAATGCATATCCCTACAAATCTCGATATAAAATCCAACTACTATCATCATACATACTTTGCATAACATAATAATGTATATATATATATATATAGGCCTCTAATACTACTATGGCTAACAATGATAAATATAATATGATTTTAAAACTCCAAAACCATATATATAAATAACAAATAAATCATAAAATTTCCCGTGATGTTACATCTGTCCCCACTAAGGAAATTTTGTCCCCAAAATTTACGCATACAACGAAATGAAAGAAAACGTACCCGAAAGTATGGACAATGCAGGATCCGTAACTCGCATCGAATCTTTACGGTCCCAAGTAATCTCCTCCCAAGAATCATGTCTCCATGCAGCTTGAACCAATCAAATGGTTCATCCTCGTAAAACCTTCTCTCTCAAATCTAAAATACAAATTGGTTGTAACTTATACGACGCATCTTCCAAAACATGCAAGTCACCAAAATTGATCACATATGAAGGATCTCAAATGTATTTCAACAATATAGACACGTGAAAAACCGGGTGAACATCAACAAGTTGGGGCGATAAAGCTAAATGATAAGCCACCTCTTTTACCAACTCGAGAATAAAAAAAGGCCCGATAAAATGCAGCTCTAACTTGCCATTTTTCCCGAACCTCATAATGTCTCGCTTCAAAGAGACTTTAAAACAGTCATCGCCATTTGTCTGCATAACTTTTATGTTGGCTTCTTGCCATCTCGAATCTTTGTTTAATCAAATAAACATTGCACATAGTTTCTTCGACCAATTCTAGATACAATAGAGTACTGTCACCAACCTCAGCCCAACAAATCAGAGATCGACATGG
Source organism: Embelia ribes (assembly GCA_001753735.1). NCBI lineage: Eukaryota > Viridiplantae > Streptophyta > Magnoliopsida > Ericales > Primulaceae > Embelia > Embelia ribes. The sequence continues at coordinate 2,577 of MKEJ01038633.1, forward strand.
TCTCCCATATAGAGCCTTAAAAGGTGCCATCTCGATATGCACATGGTAACTATTATTATAAGTAAATTTAATTAATGTGAGATGATCCTCCCAACTACCCTCGAAGTCTAATATGCAAGCGCGCAATATATCCTCAAGTGCATGTATCATCCTTTTTGTCTATCCATCCATCTGTGGACGGAAGGTCGTACTCAACGATAATGTGGTCCCTAGTACTTCCTGAAGACCCGACCAATAATGCGAAATAAATTGACTATCTCATTCAGACACTATCGATACCGGAATGCCATTTAATCGAATGATCTCATCAATATATTTTAGACACAATTTCTTAACTGAGTTGGTCATATAGATAGGTAAAAAATGAGTGATTTTCGTCATTCGATCGACGATCACCCATATAATATCATTTCCTCTCCGAGATCTCAGTAAACCAATGAAAAAATCTATCGTAATACATTTTCATTTCTATTCAGGAATTGGTAACGGTCTAAACAATCCACCAAGTTGTTTATGCTTTACCTTTACCTATTGACAGGTCAAGCAATGAGAAATGAACTCAGCTATACTTCTCTTCATTCCAGGGCACTAAAATTGTTGAGTTACATCATGTTACATCTTCGTACCTCTAGAATGAATAGTTAAAAGAGAATAATATAACTCTCGTAATACATCATCTCAAATTGATTTTGGAATAAATAATCGATCCCTAAATTAAATTTCCCCATCATCCGCTATCATCTAATGATCAAGTTTAGGTCCATTCAAAATGCGAAGATGATAAACCTTTATTTTGGCATCCCCTTGTTAACCTTCAACAACTCGCATAATCAAGGTCGGAGTAACTTCGATAGTGTATATTGTAGCTCCAACTCCGATGTTTTTGATTCATTCTAAACCAAACTCATTCAACATTTGGAGCATTTCCTACCCATCCATAGCTAGAAAAGCTAAAGAACATCGAGTCTTATGATTTAATGTATCTACCACTACATTAGCTTTCCCTGGGTGATATTCTAAATCAAAATTATATTGATCCAGATACTCCATCCATTGCTTGTGTCTCACGTTAAGGTCACATTGGGTGAACACATATTTAAGTGATTTATTGTCCGAGAATAGTTTAAATTTCTCACCATAAAGATAGTATTGCCACACATTTAATGCGAATACAATTGCTCCAAGTTCGAGATCATGAGTCGGATAATTATGCTCATGCACTTTAAGCTATCTTGATGCATATACTACAACCTTGCCTTATTGCATCAACACACACCTAAAACCTTCCTTTGATGTATCACAATATACTACATACCTGAGTCCCCTTTCGGGAATCACTAAAATGAGAGTCAGTGTCAATAAGGCCTTCAAAGTATGGAAAAACTCCTCACACTTGGCTTCCCATTCAAACTTAACTGCTTTTCGAGTTAAATGCGTCATTGGAACTGGCAAAGTAGAAAATTCCTTAAAAAATTGATTGTAGTATCCGGTCAAACCCAGAAAACTATGAATTTCTGTTATGGTCTTTGGCCATTCCCAATTTACTACAGCCTCAACCTTTTTCAGATCTTCGGCAACCCCTGCTTCCGAAACAACATGACCCAGAAAACATACTTCCCGAAGCCAAAATTTTCATTTAGAAAACTTCGCATAGAGCTTGTGTTCCCAAAGTATCGAAAGAATAATGCAAAGGTGATCTTGATATGCCTCTCAAGTAGGCGAATAGATTAGAATGTCATCTATAAATACGACAACAAATCGATCAAGATAAGATCGAAAAATACGGTTCATAAGTTCCATGAAAACTGCTGGTGCATTTGTGACTCCAAACGACATTACAAGGAATTTGTAATGCCCATAGCGTGTTCGAAAAGCAATTTTCTCAACATCCTCCTTGTGTACATATACTTGATGATAACCCGAGCGGAAATCAATCTTAGAGAACCAATACAAACCCCGTAACTAATTGAATAAGTTATCGATTCGTGGCAACATATATTTATTCTTAATTGTTAATTGATTAAGCTTACGATAATCAATACTCATCCGTAGTATTCTATCTTTCTTCAGAATAAATAGGGTTAGCTCTCTTTATGGTGACGTGCTTGCTCTAATCAATCCCATCTATTCTAGCTCAATAATTTGCTTATATAACTTTGACAATTCAGTTGGGGCAAAGCGATAAGGTGCAATAGATATAGGGCGAGTCCCCAGAATCAAATCGATAGCGAACTTGACTTCCCGTTATGGAGGTAAGTTGCTCAAATCATTAGGGAAAACATCAAGAAACTCCGACACGACCAACACAGATTTAGGCTCTAAGACCTTCTCGTCCTCGATAGTAAGATGAACAAACAAAGCATGAAGACTTAACAAAGTATAGTGAGAATAGGGAGATGTATAGTCACGTTCCCCCTGAAATACTACTCGAACCCCCTCAAAGGTATGCATCATGACACGACGCTTCTCACAGTCGATCATAGCATGAAAGGTCATCAACTAATCCATGCCTAACACAATATCAAACCCAAAGATCTCGAAAATCATGAAGTCATACATAAAAATGTGATCTCTTGTGAGAAGCTCGCAACCATAACAAACTCACTCAATGTAATATGTATGATTCCCAAGTGTATTTACATACATAGGTGCATCTAAATGCTCCATGGACAATCCCAACAATAATGCATAACATAATGAAATAATGTACACGTATCAAAAAGAATATATACCCAAGTGGACAGAAATGGAACCATACCTCGACAATAACAGGCTCAACCATCTCAGAAACCTGAGTCCGAGGAACAACTGGAAGAGCTAAAATACAGCCCTTCGATGACTGGCCATGCTGAAACATATATCGACCTTGACCTCTCTGATATCCTCCTCGATTCACATTACCGCCGTGACTAAACGAAGAAGAGGCCATCAACGATAGTGCTTTCTGAGCAGTACTCGATGAAGGCAGTAACTGTGGCTGTCTAGTACCCGATGCTCCCGGCACAACAAAATTCCCAAGACGACGACTCTGTATATGTCCTTAATGCCCGTACTGACTACAAATTGCTATAGGATACTCAGCCTGAAAATGTCCTTCATTCCCGCACTTATGACACCTCCGAGAAGTGTGACAATTACTAGCAATGTGGCCTTAAGGACCACAGTTATAATACTCCAGCCCTCGCCACGAGGAGCCTGAAGAAGAAAATTCAGGCTAAGCCTGTCCTGAAGGAACAAAACAACATACTCAAGACCGCTTTTTACTACCTAAGTGAACTTCTCGTGAATCCAATCTTGCCTCAAAACCTTGTGACCAAGCTTGCGTTCCCGACACTTGTTGCGGTGGCCGACTAAGAGAGGAAAAAGAACAAGCTATCTTTGATTGTTGCTTATTTGTCAAGCTATGTTCGATCTCCATAGCAGTGTCGGTAGATCTATGGCCTGAAGACCCTCTCAACATCTGCAATCTAATTTTTAGCTAAAATAGCCTCTCCTTCACCTATAAATGTCGGTAGATCTATGGCCTGAAAATATTTCTGGGCCACGAATGCTCTCGACTCTATCACTTCTCTAACATATTTTGAACTTGAAGCCAAACCTTGAGCCACCCAAGTCAAGGCTGCCTCTTATGCTTGGATAAGTCCTGTCGACTCTCCCCCAATCCCGTTATTAGGCCTCGGCTATGCCGGTGGCTGAACCAGAGGTCGCTGCAATGATACCACCTCTATCAACGACACTAAGCTCTCATCAATGCTAGTAGTATCCTCTAGCTTTGAAATGTGTTCGGCTACCCGAATCTCTACTTCATGTGCCTCTATAGCCTGAGCACGAGTATGCATTCTCGTCGCTTCGACAATAACCTTTTCCTCAGCAATACGGGGCCCTGAGAGACCACCTCGACCCCGCATCATCGAACATCTTCCTCTTCCTCTTCGTTTTGCCACCATCTATCTTCATACTACAATGACCATGATGAAGAAAAACATCAGGCAAGAAACGAATGCATGATAGATATATATGCTAGTGCATGCTATTCTAATCAAATAATCCTAATGTATACATATATATTACTCTCGACCTGATATATATATATCTGCAGGCTACCAAGGTTGATGTAACTCGGTTAGCTCTGATACTACCCTGTCATAACCCAGACAAATATAGAACCCCGGTGAATGTGAACTATAACTTTAGATAGCATAAGTATATAGGACAATAAGCCTAAGGAGAATAAGTAAGAAAAGGAATGAAGTAGAACAACAAAGAAATAAAGGTATACATAATCTATGATAAATATACAACTTATTTACATCATATAACAATAGTGGCAAAAAGCCAACAAAAGGGCATGAGTAAGAATAGAAGGTATATGTATGTTCTTGGCCTGCGTACAAGTCGAGATCATACCTATGCCATCGCCTGAATATATCAAAGTACGCCCAAAATAATATGTATAACAAAATAATGTCGGATAATATAACTAACTATGTACATCTCCGAGATGTCCTATTGAGTCTTTGCACTAGCATCTGCACTTACAAAACAATTTCAGTAGGAAAGGAACAAAATAGAAATGCATACGGTCAGTCAAGTATCTAAATGATAAATGGGAGACTACATTATATGAAAACATGAAATTAACATCATATAATGTATTCCATGAAAGCACAAAAGAATCAAAGTATATGGTATATCAATGCCATGAATACATACAAGGATACACCTTCACGAAATCCGAATGTCATATGTTCGATGCTTGATATGACCACGACTTGATAAAAATGAACTCAGATATATCATAGGACTAGTATCATCTTGGATTTGTTTTTTGAAAATGTTATGGCTCATCCCTGAAATTTGACGAATGACAAGCCTTCATTGTGGCATACCCAAAATTTAGTGTCTGCGATGGCCTATATTTAGTTCCCGATAGACTTAGAAAATCAATACTTCGAAATTTTGAAAATGCTATGGCTCATCCCCAAAATTTAACGAATGCCAAGCCTTCATTGTGGCGCACTTGAAATTTAGTGCCTACAATGGCCCAGATCCAGTTCTCGAAAAATTTAGAAAATCAATAATTTGTCCCTAAACTAACCCGAAACCTGATATCTCGACTTTGTACTCGATACATGATAATGATGCATGCAATGACACGGATGCAATGCCGATGATATGAACGCTTGAAATGATATGCTCAAAAGAATCTCATATAAAAATAAAAAGGCAAATAAACACGATAACGAGTCATGAAAGTTATAATTTCACGAATCAACATAGTATGTTGGATTACATGTATAAGATGTCAGAACATGTTATCATATATATGAAGTCATCAAGCTTATAGTAGAGATGTTGACTACCGTACCTAATTTAATCTCCCGAAAGCAAAGAATAAAGCCCAAGTAAAAGCCCTAAATTCCCCTTTCAACCCTCGGTTTGATCGTAGAGATCTGGCACGAATCAGACGTCAAGCCTATAGAAGAAATGAAGCTAGACATGCTAAAGAACAATAAATAGAAGTTTATTTTCATGTGCAATGAAATCACAAAATTCGAGACAACATGAATGATTACGAGAACAAAAGTACTACCTTAAAAGATTTTGGGAAGATGTAGAATAAGAATCTAGTGATAGATTTGAAGGATTAACTCCAGATTAAGTGGAATCATAGGAAGAGTGATGGGATTCTAAAGTGATCTATCTCATCCTCTTTTCTCTCTTCCTCTCTCATATGTGTTGAAAAGTAGACTAGAAATGAGAGAGGAATGATATAAATCAAGTAAAAAGCAGTGGGGTTCCCAATATTTCCTACATAGACTGGGTGTACCGGTACACTGAAGTGGTATACCGGTACACCACTTTATACCAGTATACTACTCAGTGTGCCGGCTCCCAGTTTCTTAGAATTCACCCTTTCAACTAGGTGTAACGGTATACTGAGTTGGTGTACCGGTACACTGCCCAGTGTACCGGCTTCTAGTGTCTCTTCATCCAACCAGATGTCTGTGTACCGTTACTCCTTTTTTTGTGTGGCGGTACACCTCTGTGTACCGATACACCATCTTGGTGTAACAGTACTCAAAATTTCCATTACAATCCAACCAACAACAACACACATATAATTATGTCCCGATTACTACGAAACACATAATATCCTCTGTCACATGCAAAGTCATGAATTTCATGCATGTACACATATACAAATTACTCCCCGAATTCAAATATAAAACAATATGTCATGTAACGATATGCACCCCGATATGTAATAATACCTCTATATGCAATGCATTCTCGATATGTAATGCATATCCCCACAAATCTCAATAATAATATCCGACTACAAATGTCTCAAATATTCCACCATGAAAATAAAGTACATCTCGAATATACTCATAATGCATGCCTTATATACTAATACACAACCAACAACGAAATTTAATATGGTTTCATATCGCCGAAACCATATATATACCATAAATAAAATATGAAATTTGTTGGGATGTTGCATTACGCATATGACGTGATTAATGGAAAATCTCTGATCAAGTTTCCCAACTTTCACAATAAGGTTGTAAGCCTCATTGCTAAAATCCACGCATTTTATAAATTTGATACTTTATTGTACCAAAAATAAATAAAAAGACTCAAACTAATAACTTATGCTTTATGAATCTTTTTATAAACAAAAAAAAGACAATTCTCTTCAACGCCCCTTTTTATTTATCAATGTTTTCAATGAAAACGAATGTTACGCCAAACATATGAATGATTGAGATACAACGCATTACAAAATTTAGCTACACATGTGAATTGATAGTCCACGCAATTTAAATATGATATTTAATTCACGCAAGATGGAGAATTCAATTATCATGTTAATTCCTATGCCAAACAACCAAACCTACGCAACACATTAAAACATCAGTATACAGTAGAAATCGTCAATTCTATCTAGAATTCATATTCTACCGTACTAGAAAGATGCTAGGTGACACCTCGAGACTTCCTACGTAAAATCCCCAGATCCTCCCTTACTTCGCCCCTTGATTTGATTTAATAGATGGACGAGAATGATAACACACCTATAGACAAACATGACCAATACGCAATAGGGAACAATAATATCAAGTTTATTGTCACGTACAAAAAAGTACAAAAAAGAAGAAAATGTTAATGAAAGAGATGAAAGACAATACTAATGTCAAAATATTTGTCTCACTCCAAGGGTGAAAAATCTCCACTTTTTAATCGTAAATAAGACCCGAGGCTAGATGAAATCAAGCTCCAAAGGTTAAAGAAAATGGAGGCTCCACCCCCCTCTCTATGTAACTTCGGGATTGGGGAAGAAGAAATAAAAAAAAAAGTATTAGTCCACGCCACTTAAGTCACTCAATACTAGTTGGATCGATCTAACAACATCTGGATCGACCGATTTACAACTTTGGATCGATCTAACAGATAGTTGGATCGATCGGACCTACTAGACATTTCAGTGCCCACAATTTGGGTCGAAAACTTCCAAAAACACATATATCCCCCAATCGACACTAATGGACGTATAGCAACTTTCGGAATGGCATTTGAGTGCCCAGAACTCGATCTATACAATATAACGTGACAACCTACAAACCCCGTCCAAACACCGCATTTCTACGCTACTCAACACTATGCCCCATACCGCACGACTACGCCCAACACACCACACATATTACATATAGTCCACGGACACTATGCAATAATAATATTATAATGCACCTAATAATATTATTATTAAAACAAACAAAATTTCATTTAAATTTTTTGGACATTACATCCTCCCCATGTTAGGAAATTTCATCCCCAAAATCCGCACATTCTATGCAAAAATAAACAACGTACTAAAATCGGTGAACAACTCCGGATGTTTTCTACATATCTCCTCATCGCACTCCCACTTCAGTTCTTTGCTTGAGCCATATTTCCACAACACCTTGACCAAACGAATACTATGCAAATGTAATATTTACTCTTTCAAATCCAAGATACAAATTGGTCAAAGCACATAAGACACGTCATCCTCCACATACAAATCATCAAAGTCAACCACGTGAGATGGATATTGTAAGTAATTTCACAACATAGATACGTAAAAGACCGGATGAACCCTCGCAAGTTGAGATGGAAATGCCAACCTATACGCTACTTCTCCCACCACCTCAAGAACAAGGAAAGAATCGATTACTAGTGTAGAAATCACTTTTTAAATTGATTAAAATTTACTTTCAAAATCGGTTTTTGATCCGATATTGAAATAGGTGATGTTGAAAGTGGTTACTTACAACATCGGTTGTAAATCGATGTTGAATTTTTATTTTCAACATAGGTTGTAGCAAGACCCAATTTGGATAATTTACTTTTAAAATCGGTTATATATATAGTCGATTTGGAAATTTGAAACTTTTTACACCGGTTGCAAATAGAACCGACTTAGAAAATTATTTTTTAAAATCGGCTATACATAGAACTAAATTTATACACTTTTTAAATCGGTTGAAAATAGGACCAATTTGGAAAAATAAACAAAATCGGTTGGTAATAGAACCGATTTAGAATGTTTAATTTTTAAAATCGGTTATAAATCAACCGATGTTGAATATAATTTTTAAAATCGGTTATAAATCAACCGATGTGGAAAGTGTGACGTTCAACATCGGTTATGACCAAAAC
>MKEJ01038638.1:0-21026 GCA_001753735.1 Embelia ribes
GGCGAGGTGGTGGCGCAGCTTCGTAGTGACGCCAGTGGTAATCTGAAAGAGAGTGCAGAAAGAGAGAGGAAGTCTAAGAGAGAGAGAAAGAGCGGGAAGAGAGAGAGAAAGCGGATCTGTTGAGGGAGAGGGACGCTCGACACAGTTGAAGAGCGAGAAACACGATAGGCAGAATGGAGAGGATAATGGAGAGCCGGTTGTAGCTCATTTTTCTAAATTGGCTTGGCAAAGTAGCTAACATTTAGCATTTAGGTATATGGTTAAAGATGCTCTAAGAAATTTGCTTTTATGAAAGAATGTGCATTTGTTTGAAATTTTTTAGGCAAAATAGCCGGTAGATATATTTCCGAAAGAACAGTCTTTCTAGGCTAAATTGTTGATTATACTATTTGTTTTCTTCTAAAAATCACCTATAAACACTTATATTTTTTGTTTTCAACATCTCCACAATTCTTTTTCATTCTTTCCAATGTTTTCACACAATTCCAAAATTTCTATTTTATATTTTTTTCCAACATTCCCAGCTTATTTATATACAATTTCACAAAAATTTAGATCTAAATAATCCACATCTTCTTATTTTTTTATTAATATAATAGCTGAACTTTCTGTTACTTTCGCTCTTATCGTGACATGTGACTGAATAATTTTTGATAAGTAGTTCCATAATATTTTGACAAAGGGTTGTGTAATCTTCTAGCACATGTTTCCATCAAATTTAACAATCAAAATTTAGAAAAGAAAAAAATAAATCTATTATAAACCAATAAAAATTTGAAATATTATATCTTTTTAACATGTATACATATTGAAAATCTAGAGTTCCTATCAATGTTTAAATATTATCATAAATAATATTATTTTTTAAGCCTAGCATGATAGAATTTCCACTAAAACTGACACTAACCTAATTAATTGGAAATATATATTTTTTAAATTATTAGGGGTGTGCATTAGTCAGTTCGATTCCAAACTAAACCGAAATTGCATAATTATAAAACCAAACCGACCGAAATATATTTTCAAAATAGAACCGGTTGGAACCAAAAAACAAGGTTCTATTAGATTCCAAAACCGAAAATCGAATTACAAAGAAATTTAAAAAAATTACTAGAATGTTTAAACCAATGTATCTTCCATGATTCATGACCCAAAATTAAAAAATTATATATTTTAAAAATTAAACCAGTACAACCGAATCGAACCGATAAAGTTAATATAAAATCCTGAACCGAACCGATATAACTGTAAAATCAAAATTTTTAATTTTATAAAATTGAACCGAATCGAAATTAAAAAAACATGAACTGAATGGATTTGATTCAATTTAATTTAAGGGATATATGGACAAATTTTAATGGCCTAGTAGTAAAATTCATTTGCACCTGTTATTCTTGTGATTAAAATGCAAATTTGATAGCATGTGGGCCTCTCGATATCGCAAGTTTCTATAGAATATGTATATAAATATACGGCTAAATAACTATTAGTCCCCATATATGATCGTAACTTAAGTCTTGGGCCCGCGAGTTTTACGCGAATCAAGTTTGAGTTCACAACTTTCTAAATTATATTTTATTGAGTTTGAGTTTTTTTCACACTGGAGGGCACTAAGTTGACTTGCAGCTTGGTGCATATGAAATCCATTATTGTTACCAAATTGCCCTTGCCCATCTAAAAATAATAAAAATGTTAAAAGTTTATTGGTAAATAAATATTTGAATAAATAATTAAATCTAATTAGGGATTAGATTTATATTAATAAAGGTTATAGTTCGGATTAACTAAAATAAAGGTCAAGAAGAGGGTTTGCATGGCTTGAGATTAAGTTATGTACTTTACGGTGAATGATTTGATAATCTTGATTTAAAATAAGGTTTACTTTGTCTAATTTAGTAAAAGAGTAATGCTCAAGGTTAGAATTATTTTTATATTTTCTTTTGAAAAGTACTTTTTATATAATTTAATTCTATAATTTAAACTTGAAGGCGATAGAGTTTTTAATTTCGGAAGACCTCACATGTAATTCTCATATACCTTAGGTGCTAAATTGCAATTTATCCTACTTGTTATGTTGGATATTGATGTAGATGTTCTTAATGTACTCTTAATTTGTTAATTTTTTTTTAACCAAACTGAAACAAGATTATTAACATAAAATAAGATTATTAACATAAAATGAGTAAGATGTGAGATGAGAAGGGAGAGACAAACAACGGTTTAAATTGGGTGTGCATATGGTCATCAAAACCTTCAAGGCGAGCTCCATATGCGCAACGGATGTGGCACACTCTGCATCGAGTGAGAAGTAGGCGTAGATAGATCTTACTCGTGGGCTCTCGGGATCCAAGGCCCCCATGAGAGCCACGTGGCCAACCTTACAACACAAAAGTAGCTGGCCAATGCGTCACCACAAGGCCAATCTAACAACTCAAAAAAAGCTTATCAACACGAGCAATAGGGCAAGGGCACACAAGGGCACAGTCGCACACGAGTGTTGATTGGAAATGGGTTACAAGTGATCCATGACCATAGTTGCTTACATGCTTGGCAAATCTCATCGAGCTGTTTGCGCGGGAAGCCGAGAGATTTTGGGAATAATTTGGAGATCTATTTCTTCAAATGATTATCCTTGGAAGATTTCGTAATAATTATCTTATTTAAATTTTTTGTAATGAGAGTAACCAAATTACATGGAACATAGTTGGTTACTAGCAAGAGTTTAAAGTTATAACATTTCAAATAAAAAAAAAAGAGGACAAGTGTCATATTTTAATTTGTTGAATATCATATCTACTACATCTTAAATCACCTTTAATTCGGAATTTTATTTGGAAAAGTAAGAATGTTGCTCAACTTGCTTTATCTAGGAACGACTATTAGGAAAATCGTAATTAACAACTTTTTCCTATTGTTTTTATCTAGTCAATCCCAATTGTTATTGAGCTGATGGGAATAGGAGGATAGGTGTACCTGGGAAGGGGTAGAGAGGGGTCACGATCTCTTGATTCTCGAAATTCCTTCGAAATATCTTTAAAAAATTTGAATTTTTTTTTTATTCTGACCATTGGTCACCCTTCCAAGAAAAAATTATATTATCTTATATAGCTCGAATGAAATTGACTTACCTTACCCATAAATTATGGGTCCGCCACTTATACCCCGTGTTGGAGTTTGAAAAAATAAATGTATGTTTAGGGGCAAAATTGAGATTTCTATTATTGTGATTGTGACGAAGTAATATTCAATACTCCAAACCATCACATGTCTGAAACTCATATATAAAATATTTTCCCCCTAACTCAGATAATGCTTAATCTGTTTCTCTAATTGTACCCTTTTTGTTTTCTCTTGATTCAAAAATCAACAAAGCACCATTTTGGGTAATTTGTCACTGTACAAGCACCTCCACTTTTGGCATTCTTTCCTAAAGAAATATTATTATTTTTTAAAATTCTTGGACCAGTATACAAAAGGCATAGAATTGCACACGTGGCAGCCTCTCAGCCATTCATATTGTATAAACTGTGAACAGCTCTGAACATCAACACGTCCATGGTGGTACCTGGCAGGAATCTCTCTCTCTCTCTCTCTCTCTCTCTGATTTATTGTTTCTGAGAAATTGCTTCGTTTGGGTTGCATTCAGATTTGGGCCAACTTTGGTCTGCTCTTTAATTAGGAAAATCAGAGATGTTTAAAGAAATCTTTTTTATGTAGGAAAATTACAGCTCACTTTGTGGGAATTTAAAGAAATTAAGCAAGGTATGGGTCTCCTTAATCAAGTTTATCTCTAATGCTATTTTGTTATTTGGTTGTATTTAGTTGGATTTTCCCATGTTTTGTGACCTACTCACTGATTTTCCAATTTTTTTCTTTATTTGTTTGTTTTACTTTTAAAAATTTTTGTATATAAACTTTAAACGGGAAAGAACTTTCTGTTTATTACTTGCTTATAGTGATGCATGATTAAATAATTGTTTTTCCAAAAAAAATCCTTATTAAAGTGTTCTAAGATAGAATCCCTAGATTTTTTATTTTTTATTTTTTATGTTAAAATTTCAACTTAAAAAAAAGGGATTTTAGATCATTCATTTTGTTTTAAAACAAAAGAAAAAGAAAAAGAAAAAAAAAAGATCAATCATTTTTGTGGCCTTTAATTGTAAAGTTCACTGTTTCTGTTATTTGGGCTTTTGACTTGAGGAGCCGGCAGGGATGCAAATGACCAGGCCGTTTCATTTAATAAATGAGTTGAGCCTGAACAGGCTTGTTAGATGAACCAGTTGAGTTCGAACAACCCCGACTTGGTTCGTTAAGGACTCGGGTTTGTTTAGCTAATATTTTAACAATATATATGTTTCAAAATATATTTCAAATAAGAGGTGTTCGTTTATATATATACACACACATATAGTTCAATCTAACAAACTGAGAAAAATTCGTTCAATTAGCTGAATGATGCATTTTTTTTAACTCTACCCTTTATAAGATTAAGTTGAAAAGCTATATAATGTTGTAATGATATGATATATAAGTCAGTATGTGGTTATTAGTTATTAATTGATGTTCAATTTAATGATGATTATTTTATTTTATTATATGACAAATAAATTACAATTAATAGTTATCTTTCTAGACGCATCAAAATGTTCATGAATTCGGCTCGGGCTCGTATGATTTGAGCCTGCAAAAACAAGTAGGGCTCCTTAAGTAAGCAGGCGGAGCCTAAGCACATCTTCCAAACAAATGAGGGCTCGAGCCCTAAAATGGTTTTTTTTTTTTCTTTTTTTTTTTTTTGTTGCTGGCTCTAATTTAGCCTGATGTTCCATCAAGAAGAAAATAATTAGCGTGATGAAATTGAATTTTAGTTTTATAAATCTGGCTTGGATGGATGGTGGCTAGACTGCAACTTAAACATATGCCACGTTTATTTTATATATATATATATATATATATGCAATCTTGATGTTGTAAAACATCAAATCAAATTATTATGTTTTGTAATAGTTTTTAAGAATAATTCTTGCACCAAACCTAGTATTAATTAGGTTAGTTCAAAGAACTTACCCAAGGAAAAACAAAAGGTTAGTTCAATGATCATTTATTCACAAGCAGTTTAATTGTACCACCATATGCTGTGATGATATTGAATTTTAGTTTTATATTTCTGGCTTAGATGGATGACACGTGGCTAGACTGCAACTTAAACATATGCAATGTTTATTTTATTTACATATACACAATACTTTTAGAATGTATTGAATTTTAGTTTTATAAATCAATGCTGTGCTACTCCTTCAGGTAGCATAGGGTGTTTTTTGGTTCAACCTTTTAAGGGAAAAAAAATAGTTTTTTTTATGCCCAAGATAAAAATTGAAGCTTTTTTTAGGCCAACAAAAAAAAAAAAAGAACTTTTAGAATGCTTTCTAGCTTTTAAGAAAAAAGTAGAAAATTTTAATCTTAAAAGCTGCCACCAATAAGGCCCTTGGTGTGGTGTGCTTGAATTTGAGCTTTATTGAGGGTAAATGATACCAATGAAGTAGTTGAGCATTTGGGTTGTTATACCATAATCGACCACATAATTGACCTACCGCATTATTGTTCCGGCTGTTGAGGTCAATACTAAGGGCTTGTTAGATATTAACTTTTAATTGTGGTTTTTTTTTTTTTTTATATTTATGTGTTGCAGTGCATGATGCCTCACAGAGATAGGGATGGATTCGGGGCTAGCTAGCTGAGATTTTATTTACTCGAGCTCGGCTATCTAAAATTAAATAGGGTTTGAGCTTGAGCTTTTTCGAAGTCGAGCCACTATCAAGTTTTTTTTTTTATATATATAATTAAGAATGAGTTTCAGTACCTTAAATTTTTTAGTACTAATATATTGTAGATGTGCTAATTATGTGTAGATACATAAACCATGCTCAATATTATTATTAATAAGTAAACTCTTGTACTGTTAAAAATTCTTAATTATATGCAAAAATATAAACAATACTTGATGTTCATACATGAATGCATTGATTTGTTTTCAAGTTTTTTGGGTTATAGTGTATTAAAAGATACATTACGAACATATTAAAAAATATATACATATATATATATATATATGTATTTATGCATATGTATATTACTTGTTTATCAAGCTGGCTCAAAGTCAAGCAACTCCGTGGTCAAGCTTGGTTTGATATCTATTCAAGCTTATTTTCTAGATCGAGCCCAGTTTTTTTAAGATATGAACCAAGCCCGAGGCTAGTTTATATTAAGCCGAGCCCGAGCAGTTATTGAGTAACTCGGCCGGTTGGTCCCCCCTAGTTTGGAGTTTGAGTTGAGCTTCTTTGGTTTTCTATCGTTCTGTACTGGAAAAGCTAGAAGTTAACGATAAACGCACTTCTCTCGCATATTCAAAATGGCTAGCTTATTTTCTTAAATGCTGAAACAAGCTGAAACCAAACACGCTCTTGAAAGCACTACCTTTGGATTTAAGTTTTAACTAATTTAATCCGCGATTCTAAATGAAGAGTGACTTATTAGAATAGATTTATTTTTATCTTACATGGTTATTCAATCCTTTAGCTATATGTTCTATGACAACATCTCCGTAATACCGTGGCCTCACTTTATTTCCTACGTATTTAATTTTTGATGGCTCTAAGACTTGAATTTTGAAGCTTTGTTGGTTTGATGATCATTGTTTTCAGACTTTACTGGTGAAAATGAAATTGAAAATTTCGCGATTCAAAGCAAATAGATTCTACAAAACTTTTGAGATGGTAAATTGATTATGTACTAATACTTATTTATGATGCAGTTTGTAGTTGTATTCGACATTAAGTAGAAAGGGATTGTCTCGATATCTCTGGTGGACAAGGTTTGTCGTTGTAGCTCTTTGGCAAATATCGAAGTGCCTACGTGGCAATATTTTTCAATACTTGTAAAACCTACATCCGTTTGATAATGAAAGTGAGAAATAAAAACACGGCACAGGCAACTACTAATTTAGAACTTTCTTTGGGCAATTCAAATCACCACATTTGTTCAAGATCGAACGATCAAGGTGCAGGTGTAAATGCAGCAGCTTCAAGGGTGGATATGACATTCGTCGCATCTGACCCCTTATCCGAATTAGTGTGGTCCCCACATAATGGCTTGATTCTTAAGTGTGCCGATAGTAGCTTCGTCGCAAAATCACCGCCTCTTATTTGGGATGTGGAGCCAAGCAAATTTACCGATAAGCGGAACTTAGTAACATCTCAAGCTACACTGGTAGTTTCTCCAAAAAGCATTGGAGGTGCTCGGTCTATTGTTAAACCAAAACTTGGACACTTTGCAGGTAATTGGTAATATATGCATATGTATGAATACGAGTGAGCGTTTTTTGGCCACCTTTGGTTTTTTCATTTGAATGATTTTTTATAATTTCGTTTAGGGAAAAGTGGTGAAATGGATGAAGTGAACAGCATGGGAAAGGCCTTAGTTACAGATGCCAACCGAAAAGAGAGTACTAGTAAGAATAATGAGAAGGGCATGCTTGGAGAAAATGATAAAGGTATGTATTTGACATATATTGATTAAATCATGCACTTGCTTTTGTTTTTGGTTTTGGTATAATATTTGCTTCCGATCCCTTTCGCGTTTGTCTTCTTCGAACTTCTTAATACTCTAATTCGTCCCAACTCCATCATTTAGAACATATGGAGTGGGATTGACCTTGCGGTCTCTTAGTCCTAATTTAGTTCTAAACGGACATCATTGAGAAATAAAATGAAAGCAATGGCGATGAAAGAAATTACAGAAATAAAATTCTTTAGATAGTAGCGGAGCAGTCATTCCCTGTTTTATGGTAAAAAATAAAATAAAATAAAAAATTGAATATATAGGCGTGGATAGAAATCATTTTGTAAATCCATGTTAGTACCATTGTGGCCACTTGATCATGTTAGCACCATTGCGTTATATGATCCGACGGCGAACAAGGGTATTTGCTTATAATTCTCTAATTGTTAGCATTTCTGCCTTATTAAACTAGGTCTAGTAAGGTTACATAATTGGGCGCTAAAATAGTTTATTGGTTTTTGTTGCAGATCCTACATATCACAAAGAATTTCTCTCTATCGGAAGCAATGAACCTTTGTCGCACGATGACAAGGGCTCACCGATGCTTATTCCTATTCCAAGTTTATCAGCCCCGGAAGGAAGAAACAAAGATTCAGTGATCGATATTGAAAACAAAAATGAAACAAAGGTAGATTGTTCCACTGGTGCCCTTCCTCTCGAAAGACTTGAGTGCACTGCTGAAAATGAATTACCATTAAACGAAAATTCTCATTGTAAAAGTGAAGAGAAACTTCTAAAGGGTAAATCTGTTCTGAATGAAGCTTCACCAGCTTTAAGCAAAACCCTTTTGGAAAGAACGAAGGGAAAAGAAAAGGTATTTTCCAAGGGAGATGGTAGTAAGACGCCGTCGGAAGGAGAGAATGACAGTGAAGAAAGTGTAGAAAGTTGTAGTAGCTTTAGGTTATTCTCGGGTGGTAAAAAGAGGGGGAGATTTGAGCAGCAACTGATTTTAGGTAGTAAAAGAGTGAAAAATCACGTCCAAGAAAATCCCGTTTTGACATCACTCGTGGGCCATCATAGCTCGTTCATGAATTGGATTTCAAATATGGTGAAGGGATCAAATAGAATCGATCAAGAAGAGGAAGCCTCTCTTGCTCTCACCCTTGCGAATCCTAAAGAAGGCCACGAGGTCAGGGATAAAAAAATCGTCCCATTTAACGGAAACCACCATCATCACGGGGCTGGTGATACTGGCTTTCATACTCTTTTCCGATCCATATATTGTCCGAAACCAAAGGAAATTGAAATAAAAGCGACGAATGAGAATATCCCAACTGGAGAGTCTAAAGAACTCATGTTGGCTGAGAGAGTGGCTGGTCCCAGTCCTACTCCAGTATCGTGCCATGGTTACCAGGCTTGTGCTGACATGGCAAATGGAAGAAATTCATCAAGTTCCGATACATGTGCTGAGGAGAAAACATCGAATGATGTTGATACTAAATGTGATAATCCTGGAAGTTTGTGGATTACTCGATTTTCTAAAAAATCTCATGATCACTTGGTGGATTTGGACGGGGCTTCACTTGCCTCCAAAAAGGTGGATGATAAAAATAATAAACTATCCCCGTTTGTATCGAACCACTTTCTACCTTCCCCGTATGTGAAGAATAATGGGGTGATGTCCTCTGTGTTTGCAAAGAGATTAGATGCACTCAAACACATCACGCCCTCAGATGGTATTGGCGATACGGCTCATACAATGGCAACTTGCTTTTTCTGCGGTAAAACTGGCCATGATTTACGTAATTGCTTGGATATAACAGAGACCGATCAGGATGATTTTGTTAGGAATCTGAGCTCGTATGAGGGAATAGAAGAATCTCGAAATTGTTTGTGCCTAAGGTGTTTTCAGGTTGATCATTGGGCTATATCATGTCCAAAGGGACCAATGTTTAAACGACAAAGCCATTCACAGTTGGGAATTGTTAAGGCTGCTGATTCGACTTCTGGCGATGACATGGCGAAAGGAAAGAAGCTTGCTCCTTGCATTTCGGTGGATGGAAAGTTACCGGAGGTACCTAAAGGATTGTTTGATGCCATAAGGAAGCTTCGTTGGTCTCGTATGGAAATACTTAAGTGAGTAATATAGCTAAGCATTTAAATTGGGTTGCTACATTCAGAAAATTCCGAATGTAGATTTCTTTTGGACTTGCTATATCGAAACGTTCATACTTTCAAGATTCTCCTCCTAAATGATCATGATAATGATGATAATAATAAAGAAAATATAAAATCGTGTAGTCACTAGAGCACAACTTTAGGATCAATAGTAAATCCGTGCTTGCATATGTTTTAGTCTTTAATTTTTTTTTTCCTTATCTATGTTTCTTTCACATTCCTCAGATGGATGAACTCCCACTCCTCGCTGTCAAGTCTCGATGGTTATTTCTTGCGTTTGCGGCTTGGAAAGTGGGAAAAGGGTTTAGATGGCACTGACTATTATGTAGCTTGTATTACGGGTATGTCTTGTGAAAGAGCTTCATTTGTTGGTTGATTTTGTATATGTATTTTTTATCTAATATCATTTTTGGCATGTGTCATTTACGTCTTAATTCTATCGAAACCAATAGGCGAACAAAAAGAAAAACAGCCTCAAGGTTCCAAAAGATCCATCTCCGTCGACATTGGGGGTAAAAGTTGCTTAATTGAAAGTCGATGTATATCCAATCAAGATTTCCTTGAGGTTAGATGTTCCAGTTTTCTTGTTTAATTTTGTCTTAAACTTTTTCTTTTCTAAAACCGGCTGTTAGTCATTTGCTTTTGGTACGCAAGCAGCATCGACACATTTTCCCTTGCAATAATAGTTGTTGAACTTACATAATCTAGAACAACATATTTTACTGCAAATATCCGACTCGGATATAGACGAAACTTTCAAGTATTATTTCATTATAATTTTATATAGTATATAGTTATCCTCTTTGTTTCGTATTGCTGGTTCGCCAAGCTCAGATCTTTGGTTTCAAACGTATATGGTAGAATTGGTTGAATTGGTTTTCAGAAATTAAAATAGCGCAACCACGTGCTAAAGAGTAAATTTCTTCTAAACTTGTTAGCTATCTTTTGTGCTCTATTTAATAAATTTATTTATTTTATTATTATTATTTTATATATTTTTTTTTTGGCAATTATACAGGATGAACTTATGGCATGGTGGTCTATGACTGTGAAAAGTGGTAGCACAATCCCATCTGGACATGATTTGAAAGTGAAACTTGAAGGGCGGATAAAATTAGGATTTTAGGTGCTTATGCGTTTATTTGGTCTAATAATTCATGCTTAAACTATAAGCAGGTTGGGTTAGCCTGTAGAAAAGTGTATGAAGAAGGCTAGTTGGGTACAAGTTCGGTTTTGTTGTGTAAATTACTGAAGAAGGTTTATGTTTGCGCTTGTTTTTTATTTTTTGGGGTGGCTTTAACATAAAATTATGTTAATATTGGTATGTTGTGGGAAGACATTTTGTGTTTGATTGATGCATATTTTAGCATTGTAAGAGCATACACGTCAGGTTATCTAAATAGATTATATATTTTACAATATGAAATCCATTATTTCTATTTTATAGATTGTCTATTCAAGTACTCCCTACAGCAGATTATCTAAAATACAGTTATTTAAAATACAATTTCTTTCTGTAATAAATTATTTAAAATACAATTATCTATATAATACATATATATACACGAGGGAAAGATAGAAAAGAAAGAGAAACATGAAATGTAAAATAGATGAGAGAGAAAGTAGATAGTTAAATTTAGATGAGAGAGAATAAATGATCATCTACTATTATAGATATCCATCTAAACTGATTATCTACAAGAGATAAAACATACATTTTACATAATCTGTTGTGAGTGCTCTAAAACCTATGTCCAGTTATTACAACCACGGTCCCTAGAATTTTCTCTCAAAAATAAAAGGGCAACCATAATCCTAATTGCACGTTAAAAATTCCTTCAACTTTCAAATAGGGAGCTCAATTTCGAAACTAGATACATAAATCCTTTTACTTGGAAGTATATCCAACATTTTTTTCTTACTTTACCCTCTTATTTTCTTTTTTTATTTTATCTTCTTATTAAAGAGAAAAAATGATTCGATTGTGTCCCATTTGTATGCTCTCTACTAGAAATTTACAATGGTATGTTATAAATTCTTTTATTACTATTTTACTCTCTTATATTTTTTCATCGTATACCTTCTGATAAAAATTAAAAAAATGGATAACCGGTCTCTTATTCAACTATTTTCCACTATAAAAGCACATGAGTGTTTTATATTATTTATATTTAAATTATTCTATCTCACGAATAGCATTAAATCTGTTTATATTGAAAAGAAGCAAAACTTAAAACTTTGTGACATTATTATATATTCTTCCAAAAGTTTACTTAATTAATTATCGTTACACATTAAGTTCAAAGTATATATTCTACAATAACTTTAACCACTTATTATATTTTATGGCCGATAAAAAGGACATGATAAAATTATTTTTTCCTACTTACAATTAATTTTAAATTTAAAAGTTGGTTTTTATTTTTTTGTCCATACTTTATTTATTTATTAACCTTGCTCACTTTAAATTTATAATCATGAATTATAATGTAAAGTTTGTACAATTATTTTTAAGCTATAATAATCAATATCTAAATCGAAAAAGATCTCATTACATAGAATGTAGATAATATATTGAAAAAGGTGGTATATTCTCAACGAAATTAAGTGACCAGCAGATGCAATTTGTAGATCTGAAAATGGGATTTATTTAATGAATTCATTAAATGGGCTGCAAAATGTCAAATGGGATGGCACAAGAGTGGCAAGGCGGGCAAAGATACCATCAAAATCATGTGGCGAACTATTAATAGTTAAGAGTCTGAGTCATGACTGCAAGCATGGCAAGACAGAAGACCATCATAGTCATTTGTCAAAACGTTGGATGTCATGAGATTCACGCTGCATGACTGGACAATGAAAGATCAAAATTTAGGGGAAGTTCAGTATGGTCACATGTGATGTGAAGATTGATGAGAGCACGCAATACCATATTGCTTTGGAATAAAACAAAAAGAAACTTAATATACACTAATGGATAATCATTTAAAAAATAAATTTTCGATTATTTAGCAGCAATATGCAAATTACATAATTTCAAAAATAAGATCTATTGCATGTTCAACCGTTGATCATTGCATAAATAAAGTGGAACATAATGTTAGACAATTTGCAATTAATGGAGATAATTCTGAATAAAAGTGGATGACGACGACTCTATAATGAAATTATCCATGCAACTTCCTCAAATGCTTCAAAATTCAAGAAAATAGAAATATAAAAAGAACAAATACACATAAAATATTAATTTTGCTCGGAAAATAGTATCACCTAAAAACTTTTTTTTAAAATAATTTTTTTAGTGCTTTCACTCTTTATTTTGCTTTTTTAAAAAATATTGATAAATTAGATTTGGACATTCCCCGAACCATAAATATGCCTACTCTGCAAACATAATATACAAACTAGCACTACAAATTTTGCAACGCAATCACATATATACATGTTAAAATATTTTTTACTACATAACTTCATTCTTTTCACAAAAAATTATCAAGGAAAAATAACACGTGCAAATGCAATTAAAAAGTACCTTATCCAACATCATTTCTTTCCTTCATAAATGCTTGTATGTATATTTGCATATTTTAGATTTTTGGAATTCAACAACTCTTGGTGAAAACACACGCATGCAGTAACTTGTCTAAGTATGCATTTTACTTCTAATTTACTGTTTTTTCTTCTTCTTCAATAATTCGATGCCTGCGTCAACCCTACTTCCACCTATAGTTTATGAAAAATAAAATATTAACACTAACGCTTTATTTTTTATTTTCCCCAATAATCTGATATCTGCATCAATGCCAGCTCCACCTATAGTTTTTGAAAAATTAAATAACAATAAAACTATCCACATCCAGACAGCAGGTAGCATTTTCATTCCCTGAGAAAACCCCAAGGCCCTGTCCCTGTTCCTATCCTGCATGGGTGAAACCACAAACATAGAGTCAAGACAGCGGTTCATTTCTCCATTTCAGTTCAAGGACTAATGCTTCATTACGAAGCCGATATTAAAGAGTTTCAATTCAGACAAAATGTTGGCATAAATTTTTCACACATAAGTGAGTCTCTGAGTGAGATATTTGCTCACCAGTCATGCTAGTCCCTTAGGAACGAAGCATGCTAACGTCACTGGCTTTGTTCTGGTGATAGCAAAGTCTGATAGCACTCTTGTTTCTAGCCAATGATACATGCTTATTTACACTCTCGCACTAATAGGTCCTTTGTATGTACACATTTATAAATGTGCACAAAAAAGGAAAACATATTGTTTCATTCCTATATTCCTATGAAAAAAGCCTGAGCCAAACATAGCACTATATCGCTCTCAATGAATATGATATTAAGAAAAGCAATTACCTCCAAAATCCAGCCAACGCACGTAAACTCATGAAGATGGATAAAGCTATCCATATACCAACAAAACCATGGCTTGCTGATAACAGGAACAGAGATAATATACTCAAACCTGACACAAAAACCTGAACAAAAGAGGCACTATTGTAAATTCTAGATTTCTCACATTTTATTTACATCAAACACAAAACTAAGATGGCTATAGTTAAAGCGTTAATGGACTTACCATCGAGTAGGCGGCATATGCAAAATCCGATGCTCCAAAGTTGACCCCATCAAACACGAAGGCCAAAGCATTAATGGGTTGTGTCCCTGCAACAAACTGATACAACAAAACAAATGCTTTAAAGATCAGTTCTCATTTTTTCGAGTGAACTACTATAATTTGTTCAGTGTGCGTGTGAAAGAGAGAGAGAGAGAGAGAGAGAGACCGGGATGCCTAAACTTAGCAGTTGAAGAACTTTAACATCATCTGTAAATAATCTTGATCCAAATAGTAATATCACAGCAACAATGATGGATAGCACTAGCCCCATAGCTAAACCCATCTGCAATATCAATCCGTTATCAGCACACAAAACATGGAAGGGGAAAAAAGAAAAAAGAACAAAAGTAAAATGAGAAAAGAAAGTAAGAGCTTAAAATTGATAGGTCAAAAAGTAAATCTACCTGCAATACTCGAGAAGCAGTTGATGTGGCCTTGTCAAGATCCTTCCTTGCAAATGAACTTGCAATAATAGCCTAAGAAATCATCACAAAACCACATTTAAGAAGATTGATTTCCATTTCTTATATTTACACGGTTACACCATACATCAACATTTCATGGAATTACATATTTCACATTTTTAGCTTAATTGATCTCTGTATATTACATATTTCACATTTTTAGCTTACTTGGTCTCTGTATCTAATTGACTTTACTCCTTCGGTCACATAATGAAAGAAGTTATATGAAACTTTACATTAAGTTTACATCTCAAGAACCTCAACTCAATCTGATAAACTCCTATACTAAACAATCCAAAAGAGGATACTAATGCCACCATATCGAGATGTAAATTAGTCAAATTCATTGTTATTCAGATCCCCACGCTTGATTTTTCAATCCGAATAGTCACATAGAGTGACTTAGATTCTTTTTTTTTTTTCTTTTTTTTGAACGACGAGACTTCAATTCATATATATGGAATCATTAAAAGAAAAAATTCCATATTAATTAAGAAACGGTGTCTTACTTGACCAGCCACTGCTAACCCGTCAGCAAGCAAAGAGGTCGCTAGCCAAACCTGCAAGCAGATCTGAAATGCGGCCATGGAAGTGGAACCCAGCCTTGCAGCCAAGGAAGTAGCTAGGGTAACACAAAATGTTGCAGCTACTACCCTCAACAACAACATACCTCCTAATTTCAGGAAACAAACTTCAATTAAAGGGCGTAATTTCTCAAAAATCATATCAGCGTCAAAAAGTACGTCCATAGAAATTTTTAAGCAACAAGAACCAGTGAATATGGAAAACTGACGAGATAATCTAAAATGGATAGCCTCTTGATGAAAGAAATGGGTAGAAGAAATAGTCACTGTTGTTTTATGTGATCTATGAATGAAGGGCATGAACGTGTTCAAGGGGCAATAAATATTCCTTAATAAGGAGACAAAATACAACAATAAGGATTATCGTGCACACAAACGAGATACATAGTCAAGAATATCTTCTAATCGAAGTAGTGTTCACAAATTTAAGTTAGTTAGATCCTAACCGTTTTTGTTGGGCTACTAAGAAACAAGAAGAATACAAGATAAGTGTAGTAGATGCATATATTGAGATGGATGTGTAAAAAACTAGGAAAGATATAATTAGAAATATAGAGATCCATGCAAGATTAGTAGTAGCATCAATTGCGGATAGGATGAGATAGTCGTTTAAGGTGACTTCGGCATATGAGGAGACCTGTCAGTGCATCAGTTAGAAAGTGAAAGAATTTTAATGTGGGAACCTTAAGGGGAGGTAGAGGTAGAGGTAGACCTTTAGGTACATGGATAAAAGTGATACAGGAATTATATGTGCATGATAGAAATAGATGAGCAAGTTGCATTGGATAGAAATGACTGGTGTTTGCAAGTTCACGTTAACGATTCAAAGTGACATTTTATTTTGGTTTCATTTAGCCGACTCCAATTTATTAGAATTTTAAGCTTGGATGATGATGAAATCCTCACCGTTTTTAAGGAACCGACTTAACTGCAGATGTTTGATACTTGGGGGTAGGAGGTTAACTTTAACCATTAATCTCCACAACAGAAAGAGTGAGATTAAGTACCTGCAAGTACCTCAAAGCAGACGAGTATAAGCATTTTAACAGAAGTATATTCCAATTTCCACCACAGAAGGCAAATTTGATGGGTAGAAAATTAGCGACAGAAAGTAACTTACTGAGAAATAACATGGGCAATAGCTGCACCACTGACTCCCATACGGAAAGTGAAAATAAATATTGGGTCTAAAATGATGTTTGCCCCATCTCCTAATACTGTAAAAAAACAGTTTAAAGCAATAAGATACAACTGGCCATAAACTTGGAAGATACAATAAAAACAGTCCAAGAATAAACTCAGTCAGGCTTTGAAACAAAAGGAAAGTAAATCGTGTCATTTTACAAGGGGGTTTTACAACCTCCTCTTTCCATAGGGGTAAACAATAAAAATAAAAAACTTGGGGCGGCCATATGAGTGGAGTAACGCTTAGGGGTACAAAAGGTAACTAATCCTAAAAAAACAGTAACAAAGTAAAAAAAACAAATTTATTATATAGACTTTATTTCAACGTTAAGGTCAAATGAAAACATGTTCTAATGCCATGGGTTTGCCAATTTCATTGCTCATGAGTGATATATGACACAATAACCAACACATCACAACCAATTAGGAGCCAAATGACATTTACCAAATACATTTTCAAAGTTTGGCCAACTACTCAAATAGAAAAGGATAAGATAACAGAAAGAGTATAGATCATTTACAGGTCGCGTACAAAGGAGTTTTCGTATCCTTGAATCCTCGAAACACGCCTTGCATTGCCAGAGAGAGAAGAACAGCAGGAGCACCAAGGGACCTCAATGTCAAATATTTTCTCGCTGGATTTAGCATTTGAGAATCCTAAGAGAGAAGAAGCCAACACAACTGCTCAGTCACATTTTATTCATAAACTAAACACGTGAAAGTAATATCACTATGCAATTTTGATAAATAAATGTGCTGCACATATTGTAGTAAAGTATTAATGTGATGAAGTTAGCAAGCTTGTCCAAGAAAAGGACAGGGACAAAGAAGAAAGAAAGGAATGTAACAGAGTAAAAAGCAATTACAAGTAAGCAACGACATCAGCTGACTGGAATCAGAATATATGACTTACAGGTCCAATACCCATATATGCCAAGATTGGTCTTGCAGCAATAATAAGGAACAAAGCTTGAAGTAGACCAAGCACAGCACCAATGACTAACGCCGACGAGGCGGAAGGTATACGCCTTCTCCCATTCTCTACTTTAGCCATATTTGTAGTATAGTCACTGGTGTTGGCCGTAGACTTGTACGTATCTGGTCAATGATTATAAAACCAAATAATGTATAGCACAGTACCTTAGACAGTCACAGGTTCATGTACATCATTGTTAGCTAACGTTATAATTTGGTTCTTCTTTTAATTTTGGGTGTATAATTTTTCATCATCTTCTACCCTGGCTTTAATGCTAAAACAATGACAATATCTAAAAGCTACCAATATTTTCATGTCATTTTCATTTCCTGTAAATTCTTTTCTGAAAGCTCCGTAAACAACTCTTTTGTAGGCTACTAAAACTGGTTCTGTTCCCTGTGGTTTTTCTGTTTTCAGTTTCAAAGCATTATCAGGTACAGCCTAAAGTTTCTAAAAGATTTAAAACTAAAATAACGTAACTAACAGCCATGGAGAAAAACCAGGGGAAGAGGTGGAGTATACCAAGCTTTGGTATCAATTCTTCATCTTCATCATCTCTTGTGAAATTCCTTTCACTCATTTCAATATCAGATGCTTCATCACTCAAAAGTCCTACTGCGTCTTCCTCGGCGACAAAAGAAGTTGTCACGCTGACAAGAGGAAATATTGCAATCTTGGACGCTTGATTGAAAATAGCAATAGCAACTCCAACAGCAGCAAGCTCCACAGGACCTAAATGAATAATGGAGAACATGTGAGATTAAACAGCATATAAAGCTTGGTAATAAATGGAGTTTAAGTTATTGCATGAAGGAAGCAAGTCAGCAAGCATATATCGATAGTAGTCACTCCAACTAGATGGAGAAGACCTAGAAGGGTGAAAAGGATAAATTAAGGACATCTGTACATTACTGAAAATTTTCCACCCCTTGTTCGGTATGAGGAATTGAAATGAATTGGTTCTTCTAGTGTACAATTCACATGTTTTCGCAGAAACAGCTGCTCAGTATGCAAGTATTCCAATCCACTTTAAGCTATTCTCACATTTTAAATCCAATTCTTATTATTGTAATGGCCATTCCACTCTTAGCAACTACAAATCTAAGATTTTTCATTTATATCATCACACATGTAAATAACTTTCTCATGCCACTGTCATAATCTTCATGATGAAAATTGTGTCAAGCTTCCTTGTACTAGCACTTTACACCAAGCTTTGCTCAAGGATTTCCATGGAAACATAATAGAACAAGAAGAGTCTTATGTCTTGTGCTTCTAATTTTGGAAAGAGAAAACATCTTTTGAAACCACAATGCCCAACACAACCTAAGAAATCGAAACTATGGGAGAGAGCCAAAATCCTTGGACAAAAGTAGTATGCTAACCATAATTTTTCAAAATCTTCCACGAAGAGAATTGTATGCCGCCAAGAAGGGCAATTTCTACATTCTCTTTTAAGTTGACAAGTGACTGAAAAAGAGTACACAACTTAAGAACTTACCAGGCAAGCTCCTAATGCCCTGATGCTTCACAGAGAGCATTAACGCATCATGTAAAGAATTATTAAATGCAACACTTGTGCTGTCTCCCATGCCAAAAGAGCTCCATGTTTGTAAGTTCAAATTTTCATTTCTTTTCATATTTTGTCTCATGATCAATAAGGGCATACAAAGAACTCCATTCTACTCTACTTCTTCGACAACTATAATAAAACAAATTTACCCAAAAATGTATCATGCAACAAATTAAGTGAATCAACTTATTAGAAAAGCACCTATATGACCAATGAAAGCTGTGTCGATTAGGGAAGCAATGGGGTCAGCTGTCAAAGCCAGCGCAGCTGGTAACGCAATAGTCGTTATCTCCACACCGAGTTCATCTTTCTTGAATACATCCCTAAAGAATATTATAATGTCACAGATATGCTTTAAGACCAGAGATAAAGAGGGCGATAATTTACTTTCATGGTAAGGCTGAACTACTAAAATCATGTATATACTGGTAATTACAAAAGGGAATCAACAGAAAAGAGAGAAAAGGCATTGCATATTTAACCACGGCATATGATATCAACTTTAATTATAGCCTAACTTTCAAACCACCGCAAGAAATGGAATTCAAAAAGAACACTCACAGCAAGAAAATTTTTGTTAGGGAAATAGATAAATTATACAAAATTACAAATCCACCACTAAATTCAAGCAAAAGAAACCAAGATTGAAGCAAATTAAACTTTGAAAAATCACACAAAAGTTCCAAATACAATAAAAAACAAAATTATACGTGCCTTATGTCCTTGAAGAAAATCCACAGGGGCATCTTCCCAATACTCTTTCTCATAAGTAGAATAGTTTCCACAACCATTACTTGTGAGAACTCTTTTTCTTGCAAATCCAATTTGATTCACAAAACCCTTAAAAAGATCACCAACAATTCACAGAATAATCTCCAAAGCCACAAGTGTTAACAACTTTTACTATTTTTCTACGAAAGATTCAAACATAAAGAACTCAGAAAAGCAGAGATGATATCAGACCCAGAACTGTACTTCAAAATAGAGTAAAATAATGGAAATCCAAATTAAGAAAACAAAGGAAAATGAAGTGGAAACCATTTGGTCCGGTTCCAAACACCATATGAACCTCCTTCAGTTGTAATGGGGAAACTCCATAGAAACCATATAGGGCTTCCCCAGAAGGAAACTCCATAAGGAGAGTAAAATAATGAAGACACACTAAGCAAGGAACTAAATTAACAATATTTTCTTATGAGATTCCACCTATTTTCTATAATCCCACTTTACGACTAAATCCATGTTCGACTTGTTTAAATATATATATATATATTTTTACAGGAAGAAAGGTGAACCATCAAAGAGAAATTGTTGGCTTTGTAGAAATGAGAAATGGAAAACTCATTTTGATAAATCCGCACTGATAGTAATTATAAGCTAGTTTTACTTGTTTAATGGTGGGGGATAGCGTTATATGCTTCGGAAATTCGAATAAAATTTTTGTTTTAATAATAATATTAGCATTAAATTATAATATTATTATTACGTGGTATACATGGAGTATATGTATATACTTAGTGCGCTATTGTCGAACACTTCTAATAGGGTCTACGAGTGATTCCAAATTTTTTGGAAATTTTCGGCCTGACGGGTTTAGATCCAAAATTCTAGTGTTTCGATCGATCCAAGTGCTCTTGGATCGTTCCAAAAGTGCAGACCGATCGATTCAAGAGTGGTTGGATCGATCGATCGGATTTTGACTGACTTAATCGGCATGACCAAACACTTGGCTTCTTCATTCTATTTCTTCTAATTTCGAAATAAGGAGAGACATGGGTTGAGAACTTATTTTTCAACTATTAAAGCTTCATTTTCATCTAGCCTAGTGCACAGATTTGATTAAAAGTTGGAGATTTCTCATCATCGGAGCAAGATGAACGTTTTGGCATAA
>MKEJ01038640.1:0-13919 GCA_001753735.1 Embelia ribes
TCAGACTCTTCATCTCACTCTCGTTTTTTTGGCGTTTGCATTTGGATGATGTTTGATAGAAAAACTTATCGTTCCCAAGCTTTCCGGGGAAAATCATTAAGTCTCGTATAAGGTACGTTGTAGAATCCAAGTTCTAATTGATTGAAATAATTGTATAAATCTGGAATTGAGACTGTAGAAATTGTGGAATAAAAATGGTAATTTTCAAAGGTTGTTATCGCCTATTGGTTTTGTTCTGAACTCACCGTTCAAACGTTGGGAAGTTGTCATTCGAACGACACCACCATTAGAACGATAATGAGTTGTCGTTCGAACGACTCCTCCGTTTGAGCAGTTGGGACTAGGCATTCAAACGGTATAGGGCAACAGAAACAAAAATTTTTCCAAAATGATGAAAATGAATAATAACTACGTAGTGGGCTTATCTAAGAGCCCAAACGAACCCTATGGGGTCATGAGAATAGATAGTGATTATTATTTGGCTAATCTTGGGGTCTTAGGACCAAGGTTGGTGTGTTTGTATTGTTAGAAACCTTGGGGCCTAAAGACCAATGTTGTTTTAGATATGTGGTTTGTTTAGAACTTTGGGGTTTTCGGACCAAGGTTGGTTTGGATTTTGTTATTGATGGACCTTGGGGTCCTAGGACTAAGGTTGGCTTTGGATTTTATTGTTGATAGACCTTAGGGCCCTAGGACCAAGGTCGGCTTTGTTTGGCCATGTGAGTAATAGAAACACTCCGCGGTTGCTTTACGCGTAAGGTGCAGGACCTAGTATCCGGTCCGGGAAGACCTAGTATCTCGATTAGTTGTGTGGTTTAGTTTTGACAATTCATGTATTTATATTTATTAGTTATACCTGTATTTCTAGAAGATTAGGTTTAGCAGTATATAGTATATTCACTGCAAATATTCTATACATATTGTTTCATTATTTCTATAGATTGGACATATTATTCTGATTTGTGCCTGGTTGGTTGGATTTTCTACTATTGTTGTGCTTGAAAACGTCAAGTTGAATGAGGAGCTCCGATTCAGGGATACTGATATAGGAGAGGTTGAGTTTCATTAGAGGAAGCACTTAGCTCTATTTATTAATTTATTTCCATTGCATTATCTTTCCGAATTCAAACAGTTGTACTCAATTAGCCAAGGTTTGAGATTATGTTCAATTTGAGTATTTTGTAAGGCCAGAAAACATAATAATAAGGCAATATGGGTTGCTTTTCCTTTGGATTTAGAACATACACTGTTTACGTTCTATGAAGAGTTATACTTTCCTATTTGTATGGTTAGCATTGAACTCATGAATGTTAGATTGACGGGGCATTACAGCAGATCAATGTGTGTATATTTGAAGATTCCCAAATGGTACCTTTGGTTTATTACTATTGTATGTTGACGATATGTTGATCGTTAGGACAGATGCAATAACTATTAGCCAATCTAAAGAAGGATCTCTGTAAGTTCTTTGATATGAAGGTCCTTGGTGCTGCTTGACAGATATTGGGCATGAGGATTACTCGTGATAGGAAGTCCAAGCAGTTGTGGCTGTCAAAAGAGAAATATGTTGGCCAGGTGCTGAAAAAGTTCAACATGGAAAATGCTAAGCCAGTAAGCATTCTATTGGCTAGTTATTTTAAATTAAGCAAGCGATCATGTCCATCTATGAAAGAGACAACTGAAAAAATGTCCGTAATTCTATATTCTTTAGCAATCGGCAGTTTGATATATGCCATGGTCTGTATTAGACTTGACATTGGTCACACCGTTGGAGTTGTGAGTCGATATCTTTCTAATCCAAGAAAGGAACTTTAGGAAACTGTTAAATGTATACTAAGGTATCTTAAGGGTACATCGAAGCTATGGTTAAGCCAAGAACCTTAATTCAGTTCATCTCCCATAGATTTGTAATGGATCCATAATAATTTATCAGCTCATAGTTCGCAACACAAGATGATTTTTCCTATTCTCTCTCTCTTGCAAAAGACTACAGAATGGCGAAAGGCATGTAGCACAAGATTAAGGAAAAAATTAGCATGCAAAAAATATTTTGTTTAAGAAAAAAATTAAAAATCGGTTGATGAAATTCTTTTTATCCTAAATCGTCCATTGGAATATTGTAGTTGCCGTATTTACATGACATTAACCATTTTTTGTATGTGTAACATTTGCCTTAAAATTATATATATCCCAAGTGCTGGATAGTTTCATTAATTTTTAAGATCACAAAAAGGATATAGATATTCCCAAAGTGAAACCTAGTTTCTGTCATGAGAAGTAGGATAACCTCGTATTAAACATAAGATAAGAGATGGATCGGGAGCAATTAAATAACCATAAATATTGTGTACCGAAAATATTAGCTTCAATAAACACCATAATTCATTACAATGAACAAACATAATCTCCAATATTATAAGAAAACATCTTGAAATTGAAAATATAAAAAAGGATAACTGAGAAGTAACCTTGATGAATTATCTGAAGCATGATAATAGCCCCAATAATAAAGATCACTTCTTCATTATCCTTGTGCACTCACACTAGATTGAGCCAACTTCACGCCACATTTATATGAACAATACAACAAACCGAGCTTTAATCCCAAGAATTTGAGATTTATAAAAGAGAAGAAAGTGGAGATTATAAAAGACTTCACTCTCTATACACACCAATATTATTCACTATCACACCACACTAAAAATAGGTGTATCAATATTACTTTAGGATCACGGGTTGTAACCGAGACGAAGCTCCAAATCCACTTCTTCTCCTTCATCTATATCTATTATCCCCCCTCTCTTCTTCTCTTCATTTTCTTCTCCGTAGGGTGATCCAACTCCCAAGCTCAAATTTGCGTTACAAAAACTAGGGTTTTGTGTTGGAACAAACGTTTGATAACTCATATGTGACCCAAAACCTGGGTAGTAGGGTTTTTGGTCACTCATAAACGATGGGAAATAGTTACATGCCATATACTCTTGACTTAGTTTGTTGGAGATCGAAGGCTGGCCTTGGACTTGTTTGGATTTGGCTAATTTAGCCTTATCTTTTCTATGAATATTCATGTGCCCTCCCAAGGCTTGAGCATTGGTAAAGCCGCGTTTACAAAAGTTGCACTCATATGATCGTCTCATGCCAGTGTTATCATCGTTGGCTGATTTTTCAGGCTGATCAATTTCTTCGCTTGACGTTTCAGAACTATTTCCATGTTTGAAAGAATTCATATGAGCTAGCTTGTTCGAAAATGATGAAAAACTAGGGTTTCCGGGACAAGAGAGACTGTTATAGATAAGTAGTTTATAAAATGAGAGATTTTGACAACTAGATGAAGTTGGCATATTTAATTTGCATGGAATGAGACTTAGTCTTTTTGGACTTGAGCTTATTTTGTGTTTTACTCTCTATAGCCGGCTAAATATTTTATATAATGTCCTACTGTCATTTTTAAGATTAAAAAAGGAAGACAAATTATGACTTAATTTTGTATGAACAATCTCTGAGTATTTGTTAGGTTGCAGCTCCAATTTCTCTCTCTCTCTATTTTTTTTTTTATCATTTTTTGACTTACGACATGTATTTGGTTGTTTGGCTTTTAGACCGACATCTTTTTGCTATTTTGACCTTAAAAATTAAAATTTATATTGTTGAACTCATCTCGGTTTTTGACTGTGTTAAAAAGTTAGCTTCTTTATTTAAAATCTGATATCCAATTAATTGTTTAAAATTTAAGCCGAATTTTATCTTTTTGCTATTTTGACCTTAAAAAATTAAACCTCATATTTGATCAATTTTCGGTTACAGTTTGATTTTTGTTTTTTTTGGCTTAAAAACTGTAGTCAAACATTTGCCTACAATGACATTGTAAGATCATAACCTTTTGGAAACGTTACT
Source organism: Embelia ribes (assembly GCA_001753735.1). Lineage (NCBI taxonomy): Eukaryota > Viridiplantae > Streptophyta > Magnoliopsida > Ericales > Primulaceae > Embelia > Embelia ribes. Next base: position 3,895 of record MKEJ01038640.1, read on the forward strand.
AGTCTTCAGTTTATAATGATTGGCCAGTTACGTATAACATTTCCAACATTTCCATCAACCCGACACAGTTTCAACTTTTTTCTTCTCGGTGTTGGACGTTAGTAAATTGTTTGACACGAGATGGTAAACATTAGGGCAGCTTTAAGTGTTGTCGATTAGTTGGAGCGTTCTTAATTTTTTGATATTTGTAAAATATTTTATTTAAGAGTCATTTTCCTGGTAGGATTAATACCAAAGAGGCCCTTATTTTGTTCCATCGATAAAAATTTGAGAGATGCAATTAGGAGGCTATGTACTAAAGAACTCAAAAAGAAGAACACGAAACCCTAATCTTTGCGCATTATCAATTGAAATCTAGTCCAGAAAATGAAGATGAGAATTCTAAAAATAGTGAATTCTAGTTGAGCATGAACTCTAATGGTAGAGACAATTTAAGGAAAGGTACCTAAAGATCTAAGTAAATTTGGATCCAAATTAGCTTCAGTCGATATTGGTTAAATCTTTTCAAATTAAACTCGCAAATTTATCCTTTCCAGGTTAAACAATCTCAAATACCAAAGATAGACGAGTCTTAAGTTAAGACGCCGCTTGCACATGAACTTGGAGTTGGTTTGTGTACTTTGTTCTACACTTTCACCTTCATTTGCAAGTTTCTAACTTCGATCATGATATTGTTCATATTTAGCTTTAACTTACAAAATTAGCGGTGCAAAATCCACAACCAAATGTAACCTTGAATGTGGACATACCCGAAGTGAAAAATAAAAAACCTACAACTATTGAATCTATTCTCTATCTCTTTTCCTTTCTCTTCTCTTATATACAAACGAAAAATGATGTTTTTTCAAAACTATACTTCGCCAATTATGGGTTGACATTTGAGTACCATTCAAACGGTATTGTGGGACCATTCAAATGGTTAAACAATTTTAAGAACAGTAGTGGGTGAACCGTTTGAACGGTTACAACTCTGCATAACTATCTCTAGAAAATATGGAAATAAGCTCCGTTTGAACAATTGAAAAGATAATTGAATGAACTTTCCAACCATACCCAATTTGATAAGAAAAATATTTTCAAAATTTTTTAGTAAAATATTAAAACTCAGGCCTTCGGCATATGAGACACTTATGACGAACGGGTGATATTTCTTCCCGATTCCTTAATGTCTGGACTTATTTTCTGCAAAACTAGAAGTTTTTACGAGTATAAGAGAAATTAAATATACATCTAATTGGTAATATGGATGCTCATTATTAATATTTTATGATAGAAAACATGTTGAATTTACTTGATAGTCAAACTGTACGTAAGTGGGTGTATGTTGAATTGAAATGGTTATGATCGTATTTTCTCTTCTATCGGTCGTAGTGGTTATGTTTGGACATGATTGCAAGAGATTCATATAGATGTTGTTTTGAAAGATTAAAAAAGGGTGCAAAGCCTAAAATAATTGATGAATGAATATGTATTGTACTTCGTAGTCACGGGAAGGCCGGAATGTAAATTGTTAGTGTCATATTGCTGAAAATAACTTGATAAAATTGATTATCATGTTGTTATTTTAGGTGTTATTTCGTAAATCTAAGATTGACAGTTAGTGCATTGAAAGCTAAACTGAGACAATATGATTTGGTGGACGATGGAATGATCATGTGTTATACATGTCAATTAGAATGTAGATGCGGCTCTTGTAGGTGTAGGGAGTAAGCGTGGTTATTCCATGGTTGTTGTTCTAAATCTTTGATTGTGAGAGTAATATCGTTTACTCCAAGAATTTATAACTTGTATTGACACGATCGATAAATTCAATGTAAGTGAAGTGTAAAATGAAATAAAACATATCAGTGAATGACAAACTAATTGAATGTCTTATGCATCATAGAGCGTAGGCATGGCTGTGATAGAGTAGTACTGTATGCTCCAATTTCCTATGGTACATGCATTTATAGTTGTTAGCATGTGGAGGAACATATACTTTGCAGTGGCCGTGATATGCGGATGAATGAATATTCCGCGATGGTCGTGCATACCAATAAATGTATATTCCGTGTTGGTCGTGTTGTACGGAGTCCGTATTGGCCGCATCTTATAAATACTCATATCTTGACCCTCAAAAGTGGTCATTAACCTCAAAAACCCCTCTTTGAGTGGCTTGTAGTATATGGGAGGATTGTATATCCTAGTAATTGGTCATGATATTTGATTAAATGTTTCTGATATAGTTAGTTGTAGCTGTAAATTTATAGTTAATATTGTGTAGTATTTTTTTATGCTTTCTTGATATTGTCACACGTTATTTTTCTGTACCTTCTTGGTTGATTTTTCTGCTATTATTTTGAATGAAAATGTCAAGTAGAACCTGGGCTAGAAGTCTTGAGAACCGTGGTTAGCATAGGTTGAAGCTCAATTGGGGATTGTCGGATTTACATTTATTTCAGTACTTTTACCTTTTCAGACAGTTGAAGGCTTACAAGTTGAGATGATATAGGATGTATTTCTATTTCATTTATTTTTAATAATGATGTATGTCCAGAAATATGATAATAAGGCCAGTTAGATTGTGGTTATTTTATATATCGTTGGAACAGTTTTTGTAATAAAGCATAGTTATTAACTATTTTATTTTGATTATGAAAAGTGATTGGACCTTAGTGGCGTACTTGGAGATGTAATGCTTGAATTAATATGTTATGATAGAAAATACGTTGAATTCACTTGATAGTCAAGCTATATGTAAGTGGGGCGTACATAGAATTGAAATGGTTAGGATCATGTTTTCTCTTCTTTCGGTCGTTGTGGTTATGTTTGGAAGTAATTACAAGATGTTCATTTAAATGTTGTTTTGAAAGATTAGAAAAAGGGTGCAAATCCTGAAATACTTGATGAATGAATACGTATTGGATTTCGTAATCATAGGAAAGTCAGAATATAAATTGTTAGTGTCATATTACTGAAAAGAACTTGATGAAATTGATTATCATGTTGTTATGTAGATGTTATTTTGTAAACCTAAGATGACATTTAATGCTTTGAAAGTTAAACTGAAACAACATGATTGGGTGGACAATAAAATATTCATGTGTCGTACGTGTCAATCAGATGTAGGCACGACTATTGTAGGTATAGGGAGTAAGCTTGGTTACTCTAAATATTTGATCTTGCGAGTAAGCTTATTTACTCCAAGAATATTTAACTTGTATTGACACGGTCGATAAATTAAATGTAAGTGAAGAGTAAGATTAAATAAAACATGTCAGTGAATAATAAACTAATTGAATGTCTTACGCGTCATCTAGGGCATAGACATGAATGTGATAGAGTTAGAGTATAGGATTGTATACTTCAATTTCCTATGGTACATGTATTTATGATTGTTGTCATGCGGAGGAATGTATATACTGCGGTGGCTGTGACACATGAAGGAATTAATATTCCATGATGGTCGTAATACACGGAGGAATGAATATTCCATGTTGGTTATGGTGTACGGAGTCCGTGTTGGCTGTATCTTATGAGTACTCATGTCTTGACCCTCAATAGTGGTCATTGGCCTCAGAAACCTATCTTATAGTGGCCGATAGTATGTGGGAGGACTGTATATCCTGATGGTTGGTCGTGATGTCTGGTTAGATGATTGTGATGTGGATAGTTGTAGTAGTAAATTTATAGTTGATATTATATAGTATTTTGCTTTCTTGATATTGTTGCATGTGATTTTCTTATACATTCTTCATTTCTTTAAAATTGTATTCAAGTTTCTGACTCGTATCTGCTTGGTTGATTTTTTTACTATTGTTTTACATGGAAATGCCAATTAGAATCTATGGTTGAAAGTTATAAAAACTATGCTTAGGACAGATTGGAGTTCATTTGGGGATTGTCAGATTTACATTTATTTAAGTATTTTTATCTTTTTAGTTACAACTAACGGGCCGAGTTGATGTAGAATATATATTCATTTCATTTATTTTGAATAATGATGTATGGCTAGAAACTGATAATCATTCTGGTGGGATTGTGATTATTTTATATATAATTGGAGCAGTTTTTGTAATAAAAAATGGTTATTTACTATGATATTTCGGTTATGTGAAGTGATTGGATCTTAGTCACGTACTTGGGGATGTTTAGAAATTCCGCATTGTAGATAAAGCTCAAGTACAGGCGTGTACTGATAGCTTCTTTATTTTTTAAATTAATTAGCGTTGTTTTCATATAATTCACATGTATTTAGTGCAATATCATTTTAAACATGTTGATGCACCGTCCATCGATTTGATGATGAGATCATCAATATCAATCTCAAGACTTATCTTCCCTATGCAAAAGAAGCTATTAGTATGAGATTGTGATAATATATATAGTTACTTTTGATATGCAATTGACATGATGGTTCTTTTACACAAGTGAACTTCAAAGAGTGTTTACTCCACCATGAGTCTTGTATTTACCTTGTTACGCATCTCATTTTTCGTAACTAATCACCCATAAAGATGTACTTTTGTAAATATGTTTTTCATGAAAAGTGTACCAATTTTTAAAGTTGATATACTTTCATCCACATATAAATTAGACCGATATGAATTAAAATGAGATGTGGTTCCACTAAACTTTATATTTGTGACTATCAAATGATTTTAAAAAAAATATGGATATGAGATTGCTTATGAATAATGTTGTCCAGTCACGACGTAAATGTTATTATATCGCACTTAATATTTATATGAAATACGGTATCAAATCATTGTTTTTTCTTCATTCGATCTAGATATAACATCATTGTTTACACAATGAAACTATTAATCTTAAAAATTACTTTCCAAATTTTCTTGGCTGTAATTCATGGCGCTTGCAAACCGAACCTTGTATAAAGGTTCCACATGTAAGTTCTATTGGCATTCTATCTCTTTATTGGCATGTATTTGAGAACATTTTTGTATAAGACTCAAACAAAGCATGTCTTGATTTTGGCATATTACTAGCTAAGCCCTGCTAATTCTCTTAGCTTTATGCTTGAACTTTTTTGTTATTTCACGTAAAAGAGCTTGAAGCTTAACTTGTTTATTTGGACAAAAAGAACTTTCTTCTTTACTTAAAATTGCAACCAAACAAACCCTTATTACCATACAAGCTGGCTCCAACTTGTAGTATATGAAAAAGAAAAGACTTAACAGAAGATAATAAATTTTGCAAGTGGATGGAATTGCATGTCATTTTAGTACTCTAATTCTTCATTATACGTTAAGGAATACAACCAAAAGTAACGCGTTTATGCTGGCATTGCTAGTTGACTATTTCATAAATGAATTTAGATATATACACATGGGACACTTTTTCCAATCCTTCGCACTTAAGCATTACAGATACAAACACTAATGCTACAATATCTACACATGTTGTGTTGGAAAGATTGAAACTACAGCCTCACTGAAAGTAACGCAAGTGTTAAAAATAGTTCACACAACCAGAATAAAAAAAGGGATTTGTTTCCTTTCGTCACATGGCATATATTTTACTTATATGAAACATAAACCATGATTTTTTAAGAAAATTGGCAGTTAAAATAGTATCAACGCTCATAAATGAAAGAGGTCATGGGTTCTATTCTCTGCAAAGACACTCCTTTAAGAACAAAAGACGATTGAAAAAACAAAGAAAATAAAAGAATAATGTAAAAAGATTGTCATGCTAGTAGCTTGAGCTTTTAGTACAATTGGCACTTAAAGTTCACGTTAACCAAAATTACTTTTTGATCAAACTTCGAACTGTTAGAACTGAAAAAATGATCATCTTCTACACCACAACTCATTCTCCAATAACTGCAGCATTTTAATTAGGTATCTAAAATATCACACGATTAAATAGCGATAACCAAAAAATTAGTGTCGGTTTCAAATTACAAAATCTAATTACGATGATGTTAATTAGTTTTTCCATAGTTTCCCATTCTAATGTATCTTTTGCAGTTTTTTTTTTTGGTTTAACGTTCAATTGATTTCTTGGTCTTTTGTTTTCACAGCATTTGGATTAATCCGCTTCGGAGTTCATTCTTCGTTAATTCCAACTTTTTCGTTGTTTTCAGAGTTAAAGTTTGACAAATATTGAACTTTTCTAATATATACTTGACCATATCATGAAAGAATATATGACCCCTTCTTGTTTCTACACTAGGCGATAACTAAGAAGTCTCAGTTTAATTGAACTCGATTTAAACTTATGGTAGGCAATGGATATGTGAAGTTTTTCTCAGTGTGGTTTCATAGAGCATGAACTTGGGAACAATACTATATGTAACAAGGAAAAACTGATATCTCAACTAGGATAATTTTTTGGGCAAGATGTCCCCATGACGATGTCTCTCATCTTTTCCAAACTTTTGCCTTTCAGGTAAGTTATAGGGTTTAGGGTTAAGAGCAGTGCCAATGCAGCTTATATAAGGTTAAGTTAGATAATTTTTTGGGCAAGGTGTTTTTTTTAGGGCCGCAGTTAGAATTACGGTTCTGTTAGAACTTTGAACTACGGCTAGAATAATGGTTTTTCTTAAGGTATAGCTATAATCGAAGTTGTTTTAGAGCTATAGCTAGCATTAGGGTTTGTATCGTAAACAGATAAACTGTAACGCCATGTTTCCGTGTAGTAATTAAATAGTGAACTATAGCACCACGCGGGCATGAGTGGCAAGCTAATAAAATTGTGCAAACTACCATGTTGGTAAGTTGCCAGACAAGACGAGCTACAATATTTAGCTGCCTCCTCCTCTTTTTTTTTTCGTTTTGTTTGGGGAGGGAGGGGGGTAGATAGGAGCGAACATACCACATAGTGTGAGTGAGAGAAAAAATATAAGTTACCATACCACATAGTGCGAGTGAGGGAAACAATATATGTTATCTAAATAATAAGCAAATATACTTATTACAACATCTTTTAAAGTTGTGTTTGTGTCAAGTTTGGTGGAAATTAATCGTTATCTGTGCGTGTGTTGCAACATTATAGTGATGGCTGATAAGAAGATTGCTATCTTTGGCCCAAACAAACAATTTTGCACCATGTGGAAACATGGGCAGATACAAATGGTATAAGAGCCAAATGCAATAGGAAGTGTGTCAGTGCTCTTGGATACTGAGTGACCCGGAGAGCGACTCCCAACCCAACAAGTCACCACAAAAATGTAAAACTTGCAAGATTTCCATTTTTTTATAAAGAAAACTTTGAAATCATAAAGGAGAAATGACTTCCCTATTAATGTGCTAAGTCAGGAAAACATAACCTCGTCCAGAAGATGAAGACCCTACTAAGTGATTCTACTGTCTAATATGCAGCGTTGGACTTGGCCTGCAAAAAAAATCTGGAAAGTGTAAAAGTAGTGCCCAACCTTAAAGACTGTGTTAATAAGAACAAGGACCTTAAAGGAAGATCATGACAATGGAAATGAATAAAGAGGTTTTCAAGTAACTCGAATCCAATTACGTGTGGAGGCCCCAAGACATCTTGACTAGAAAAAACTTGGAAGACAAATGGGAACGAGATCAAAGTGTGGAAGGAAACTATGTATGGAGCCTAGTGTAGAATTATATTCCAAGATGGCCTATAAGGAATCTAGAGAACTGCGTGGCAAGAAGATGTGAGGCGGACGGGTGAAGAAGTAACGGTAGAACTGATAACGAGGATAACTTTTTTGGAATAAAAGCGGTTGTCAAGTGCAATGCGAGATATATGTGGAACTAGGTGATAGCTAATAACGGACCCTAATTTATGATGGCAACCGATGTACCTTGGCGAAATCTGAAAGAGTTAGTGTATGATGAATAAAGTGGATGAGTAGTCAAGAACCTAGTATGAATGACTAAAACAACACATGTAGGTGGCGTCTAATAAGTAGTGTGTATTGCATTGCATATATTCAAACAAGAACAACTATGATGTGTGAATAAAATGATTTGTGGTTAATTATGATGAATAAACAAGATAATTTAAAACGTGACGCTGTGTAGAGTGTGCGAATCACGAAAGTAATTATATGAAAGAGACGCATATGAGAAGCGTGAAAAGTTGACGTAAATAAGTATGGTTGTATTAGTATAAGCATGCGAGTTGGGGAACATGATGTAGCGATTGACAATTATGCAATTGACGTTTTGCAAAAATGAAGGTTATACTGACCATCTTATGAAAATAAAACCCGGTGCACTCGACACAATACAACTTAAATCACATGTGTAACTTCGGGTATGGAGGAGCATTCCTTTCAAAATCTTTAAGCATAAAGTCTCGGAAGACGCACTATTGAGTTTGACAAATATTTTTTCTAACTCATCATTCAGGGTCCATTGTGTCTAGATACGATAAGTATGTGAATAAGAGATGTGATGTGTGAATGATGATGCGATGTGTGACGTGACATGATGAGAAGTGATGCGGCATGATGATGCAATGATGTAACGTGACGCGACAAAAAGTGATATGGCATGATGATGCGATGCGTAGACGATAAAGTGGGGTACCGAATAAAAGATGCAATTAAGTGAATTAAGAACTTGGTGTATTTGCCGAAAAATAATTTTTTCTGTGATTCTTAAATTATGTGGATTCTCTTAAATGCTTTGCAAATTGTGTTTTGAATCAATAAGTGTGTTTTTTTACTCAGAAAATATTCTAGTTGCCTACTTTAATTTTTGGGGTGGAAAATTAACAGATAGGAGAACAGTAATCCAACCATCATCGCACAGATTGAAGAAGAGTTGAAGAAGGTGTGGAGAAAGACTTAGAGATGAACATACCCAGTCATATGGTGAAATTGAGTGCTAATAGTGTAAGTTTGGTGTAAATAAATTGTGGCCTTTTTGACCTTAGATGTAAATATATTCCCTATACCGTAGTAATGATGTATATAAATTAAGATTTCCTTAGTGTTTGGTGACGTGTTATGTGTGTATGGCGTGATATGATGATATCAGAGCTAATAAAATTTCGTAAACCCTGGTTGGCCTTGGGTAGCTAGTATACCTAGGATAAGTAGTGATGGAAGATAAGTGAAGAAGGAATTGGATAGAGTGTGTTAGGAAATGTTGGTTTTTTGGAAACGTTTGCCTTAGAAGAAAAGTTGGAAGTATTGAACATAGCACCCTAACTGGATGAGCCCTAAGATGATCAACTAGATGCGAGGGTTAGAAGGATTGAGAAGCTGTGAAAAGTGCGAATGTTGTCGAGCGTGGTGATAGGCGTATGGTGGCAAATACTGTAGGATGATAGATCCTGAAGGTAAAGTAGTGCATGTTTTTGAATTAACGAAATTGTATTTTGACAGATGACGTGATTAGCCGGAGACAATGATAACTTACTAGGATGATGGTAGAGGGTCTTTTATGCAAATTCATTATATTGTGGGACTGGGATAGTTGATTGAGTTTCTAGCTGTGGTATGAGATATGAGGTGGGATGAGACATAGCAACATGTGAAAACAAGCGCCCAGCTACCGTGGGAAAGGAGCTAGCAAATAAAGAAAGATGGTGATGAACAAAAAAAATTGACGAAATCAATTTAATATGCGAACATGATAATGAAATGCATGAGCATTCATTTGTAATGTTACATGCGATTATATGCGAGGTCCTTTTTTGAAACAATTTGATAAAGGATAAGAAGATTGCAGAAGAAGACCTTAGTAGAGACCGCAATTAGTTGTGAACTTTGTCGATTCTATAGGACTGATGGCTGATTCCGATATCGAACCAACTTATGAGGTGATAAACCCTATGGATTATGATGATGATAGTAATCCTGAAGAAGTATAAGAACCACAAGTGATTATCACAAATGATGATGTTGAGGACCCCTCAAAGGAGGAAGATCCCGAAGAATTATAACAAGAGTTTGAACAAGAAGATGAACCTGAAAATTACCAGGGCTACAAAGAACAACCAAAAGATGAATCAGAAGATGAAGAGGAGATGGAAGACAATGAACCAATATCATTGTCACGTTCTGAAATCCCCGACTTCGGGGACGTGATCTAATAAATAGA
>MKEJ01038653.1:0-11451 GCA_001753735.1 Embelia ribes
AAAAAAAAAAACTCAAAATAAGCAAACGAAAACAAAACTAGTAAATGAGAATTTCAAAGCTCAAAAATCTTTAGGCTAAGATCAGTTAACAGTCTTCCATTCAACTGAAATTGTTACAAGAGACCTGCTCAAAAAACGTAGAGATCTCTCACTCAATTGCTGACCAAAAACAGCATACACATTCCATATATACATCTATAACATTATAGTAACATAAAATTAATATAGGCATCTATAATTAAACGGATGCATCTCAGTTGGTGAGGTAGAAGATTGGGGAGAGGAGGAGGTGGAGGAGCTTGAAAATGACGCAGGAAACGGAGAGGAACACTAGTCCGTATAAGATCCGAGCAGCCATGGGAGAGATCTGGGGAGAGATTCAAAAAGAGGGAGAGAGAGAGAGAGAGAGAGAGAGAGTGCGTTTATGTTTTTCCAGAGTGATGGGAAGAGTGGATGGGATTTTGAAAACATGAAATCTGGGTACGAGGAGGTGTTTGCTTTTGGACGTGTCAGATGGTGGCTTGGTGGAGTGCCACGTGGAACGTTTTCACCCCCAATGAGTTACAAGTACCAACTAAAAATGAAAAATAAATAGAAATTACGCCGCCACCATCTCAGAAGCTTTCTTTATTCAATCAAATTGTATCTCAAGTTAGTGAAAGTACATGATATGTAGAAACAATGTAGTAATAATATATTATTAATACTGAAATGTATTTTCAACAATTATTTTGATATGATAACTGCGTATATAATCTTGAAGACTTGTCTACAAGAAAAATCTAACAGACCCAATCTGTTGATTCGTTTGCTCCCAAATTGTTCAACCACGTTTGATGCATCTGCAGCCAAGTGAACCCCTCTGTTGTACTCACATCCTGTGCGATAAAATGGGCTAACAGAGTTACAAAGCACTGCCTATGAACAAAAAGAGAGATAAATGGAGAAAAGAGAGGGAATGTAGAGATTTTCAAATCTTACCTTTGAATTCAAGATGACGGTGGTGATGCAACCATGTCGCTCTTCGCCTGAAAAGAGCCAGCAAGTTTATCGGAAAAAGTAACGTAATGTGAGCATGCGTGTGTGTGTGTGTTTGTGAGTGTGTGTGTGCGCGCGCACGCGCGTGCGCCAGCACGTGAGAGAAAGGGCATGGACTAATGGAGGTTTCTAGCTTCTAAGAACTAAGATTGTCGAAAAAAATTACAGCCAAAGAAAGAAATTGAAGTACATAAGTTTGTGCCATAGTAGAAACAAATGTGAAAGGGAAAATTTATGGACCAGATTAACTTACCAATTGACTCCCACTTTTTGAACTTCACAATCCATGTGTTCGAGCCAATTTCTGTGGTTAAAACCTGATCCACCCATATTCGATATTGCTTCCCTTGCTTATCCCCATAACATCCTCTCAGTGCATTAGAGAAGTCAAGAATAGACTGCTCAACACCAGATGGGTGGACAAAAACATAGGATGGATGCTGAAAATAGAAAACAAGCATAGTAAGCATAAAAAGCAAAAATGGCTTAAAGCTCAACGCGTGTTGCTGAGATACATTTATACGGATAATAATCTACCCTATAAAGCAATTCATCTTATTTGAATACTCAAAATCATGTTGTGTGTATCTTGCTAAGAGTACACTTCTCAACTCGTTCTGATTAAAATTATGAAGGCAATTTCCATATGTACTTTTAGATGCGAATTTTGTTATTTTCCCTATCACAAGTTATAGTTGAGGTTTTGAATACAAGAACTTCACCAAAATGGAAACACAACGTACACATCAAGCTAGGCGTGTCAAATGCATGAGCAAACACTACAAGGAAATTCAGCATGACCGTGAAAACGGTCAAAAGAACATACTAACATTAGCTCATGAGTGAGCAAGCGTGTGCAAGGGAAGGTGCATTAAACTCAAATATTTTCTTAAAAACTGAGAAAAGCTATGTGAAAGACTCTTTCATCTATTAAAAGGAAATTCAGTCAACAAATGCAAAACAGCAAATATATTTTATAAGAAAACCAGCCTAAACTAAGACAAACATCCAAATCTTTCACCCCAATATCATGGCAATACGAAATTAGCAATTCACTTATTGGCAGTTAAAACTTAAGGGGCATAAGAGCAGCAAATAACCAACTACAAGAATTATAAACTACAAAGCAAAGTTAACAAGGATCAAACATACAGAAACTGCTTTTAGACCAGCCAAGAAGAGCTCAGAAAATTCCATTTCTCGACGTCTCCATCTCTCAAGAAATAGATAGAACTTCACAATTTCATGCCCGGGCTCAAAATATTCAGATACAGAATCTGAATCAGCAACATCTCGTGGAGATATGCTCGGCCCCAGGCTAAAATGCCCAATGGCCTGTATAATACCCGCGGCACACCTCTCTGTCGCGTGGATTATTTTAGGATTATCCTTGGCATTTTCAGCATGCCAATGCAACAATTCTTCTTGAGCATTTTTTACCTGCGCAGCGGAAAATATTCAGAAAGGGAAACTTGAAAACATAAAAATCCTACGTCAAAACTGTCACAACAAAAATACAACGTGAACATTTCTTTGATGGAAATGGTGAAAAAGAACTTTCTGCTGAAAACAATGATTAAAGTTGTGATGGGTGTATTCTACGGCCTATTTAATATACCGAGTTTCTCTAACAATTTTTTTTATATCATTTGGCAGAAAATTAGCAGGGACCACTGACCATGACACCGTGTACATCTGGAATAGTGAACAATTCGGCATCATTTCCAGAGTCTCCACAAACAAGGGTATTTAGGGGTAATTTTCCCTCAGTCTTGAATTTTTGGTGCAGAAAAGCAAGAGCTTGTCCTTTACCAGCACCTTGTGGCAATATATCCAAGTCCATGCCTCCACTGTATATAATTTTGACGTCCAACTGGCAAAGGAGAAAAATGAAGTAAGAATAAAATATAAGTTGTTCTTTTGAAAGCTAAAAAATGTAATAAGAAAATAATCAATTTAAACAATATAATCAGTTGAGCAAGCCCGCCTCACCACCCCGTCCCTTCTCCGGCCAACTAAAGGTCCAATCCGGCAAGCCCAGACCCAATCCGGTCGACGAACTCCGGTGAAGCCAAGCTAGTCACGTCTCAGTCGGGTTAGTGCCGATCTGGTTAGATCTAGCCTGATTGGACCTCCCCCTCCTCTTTCCGGTTAAGACTTGATCATTCTCCTCCCCACCTTCGACCCTAAGTCGCCACGGATTGGCGACCTTAGATTCCGCCATTAGGTCGGCTTCTTGCTGCCGCCTCCTCATCGATGTTTGTGGATGCTATCGGCAAACGGTAAAAGGGATGGGTGTGGGACTGTTATGTTTAAGTCAAACCTCCTCCCCTCTTTTTTTCTCGAAATTTTTTGATTGGCAAGTTTTGGTGGACCAACAAATTACTTCGTCCGATTAAGCTTTTATCTGTTTGTACTCACGTCATACTGAAATGCGAATTGATAGCTGTAGCATATCTGGGTGGAATCCACCTTCATTCTATTGAGTGGAGTAGATAGTTTAGTGTTTGTGTTTATTATCATTCTACGTTATTACTCAATTAGGAGTTTCACGGACCTAACTCTTGAGAATCAAAAATTTTTTATATTACGCTTCATGATACCTCTTTTCAAGAACATGATAGGTGGAACTTGGTCGCTGACACTAGCTAGGAGTAATTGGGTTTGGACGTCGAGTAGTGGATGTTGGATAGGATACACTATCAATATATCTAGTGAGTTTTAAGACCATTGGCAGTAAATGCAAAGATTATTTTCTGGGAATATAGTTTGTGTTGAAGCTTTATTTATGTTGCGACTTGATTGGCTCGACCCATTATGTATTTTTTTGTGTATTTATAACCTGGTATAGTACCTTAATTGTCTATTTTGTATCAGACTAGTTTGTATTCTACTGTGTATTTCTAGTCTAGTTTTGTGTATTAATTGACTGTGTAATTTGTGCAAGACTAGTCGTATTATAGCTCTTTCAGGAGCGAGTTGTAGTGTTGGCTGGACAAATGTCGTCTTGTATTTCATTGTAATTTTTTTGAATTATTAAAATTTAAACTTTCAAAAATAAAAATGCAAAGATGGTTATATACATTGTAATCTTACCCCACGCTTTTCAAACTGTTCAGAGAGTGCTTTGGTTACTTCCTGAGCCTTTTCTTTCTTAACATAGAAGCTGACCTTGTGAGGTCTTTGCTCCGTTTCAGCCTGCATGGATCAAAACCGAACCTTCAATTACACAGTTATCACAATTATGTACCCCAATTTCTTCAGGAAATGTGCCATTGCACTCCCTCTCAATTTTTTCGCGTAAGATCAGGTTTAACATAATACTCAACTATCTGTACACAGAAAATGGACACGTTTAGGACCCAATGCAGCAAGTGCCTTGACTGAACATTAAACTTCATGCTAAAATCATCTACTTTTTATCTGACTGATTGTGAAAACACCTTGAACTAACAGATAAATAACACTAGTTACGATTCATGTAGATAGAGCATCTAAAATTGCTTCCCTTTTGTCTTTTCTAAAAAGCAAATAGCAGGTTTATGCATCATATTTTATAAAAACATACTACACATCATCTTTGCAAATAAAGCCCATTGATTTTAAAAATCCATTGATTTTACGACTACAAAATGCATGCCTATAATAGAACCCCATTGAACTTCAATCGTTAATCCACGTCTCTACAAACCACGCCAAGCAAACGATGAATGTACCAAACATAAACTAAACATCTACCTGAAGAGTAAGTTCAGAAAACTTGCTGGTCTCTTCTGTTACTATGTTCTTGTCCCATTTCTGATTTAGAACTTCAACCCAACCCTCATCAGGGACCATTGAATTACCGTATGTAATCTCAGTTCCCACAGACATTATGGTAATATCTGGCGTAAGCATCGGTTTCTCCTTCCTCAATTCCTTGTAAAGTGTAGGAGACCTTCCAGTGGAGAACACTAGCAGAGAATCACGCCGATAATGAGCTTCCCATAAAGCGTTGAACCTAAGCAGAGAGAGGTTCTCCACATCATGATGATCAACCTGGAAACCAATTTCACCATAAACTAAATATTGTATGCTGCCGATGACTATGGGAAGTGCTACACGTACCAAAAAGTATATATAAGAAAGTGTAGAAATTCCAAGGAGTCAACATTCGGTGTATAGGATCTTATTTTAAGGAAAAAAGAACACATGGGAAACTGTTACATAGATGTTTACACTTTTTGTACGTGATTGTATGCATATCACTTTACTCAATAAATACAGGGATAATTGCTAGCCGCACCATTGTGTGGTCAAGATCTGAGACTATCATGAGACGAGCAGAACCACAGAGCCGCTCCATTTTGTACTAGTGTTAGTTTGTCACTTTCGCCCTGCGAAAGCAGTCACCAATCATAGCAATGAGAGTGAACATATGTAGGAGTCTAAGGATATTGAAAAAGTTTAACGAGAGATTGGACATTTGCTATCCATTTGAATTATAAACCTCTCTACACTCATGCCTCGTGTTTAAGACTATTGCTCTTAAATTTGAAAGATATAGTCTTTGCCTAGAACTGTTCATTGGTCATTATAACAACAAAATTCACAGCTGTTAGTTCAATCTGTTCATCAAAAGAATCTTTCTTACTAAGAAAATAAAAATTAACTGCTAAACTCTTTTAGTTCATCAGTCACTATAACGACTAAATACAATCAGCTGCTAATTTGATCAGTTCGGGCAGATTTTTGCTTATTAAGAAAAGAAAACTAATTGATGTATTCTTCTATTTAATTAGGCGTCACCTAAGAAGCACAAACTTAGACACGAATACGGACACGGATTCAACAACTATTAAAAAATTCCAAATGCGGATGTAGCAAGGGTTCGATAGCTTTTTTATTTTTATAATCATCTCTATGAGTTATATTAGTGGGAATCAACAAAATATGTAATAGATAAATATTAACTGTGAACAATAGTATTAAATCTTAGGGTTTAACAAAGTAGAAACTAAGCAATTGCACCATTCCATAATCTAGTCCACTTTACTAATGGGTACCAATCATCAAAAGACCAAAAAAACATGTCATCTACTAAAGGACTAAACATCTATCAAATCGTAATTTGTTTAAACCACCAAAATGTATGGTTAACCGTGAAAAAAAATGCAAGTTGATGTGGGTGTGTCCACACTAAGTCCAAAATGAGTCCATTACGTATCTAAAATTGAAATAATTACTTGAAATTTTGGACTCATGATGTGTTGTATTGAACACGTATTTCAAAGTGTCCATGGAATGTGTAAGTTAAATGCATATCGAACACGAACACGGCACCCATTTTGAAGTATCCGTACATCCTAGGCTGTCATTAAAACCAATAAATTCAATGATGCTAATTCGATCAGTTCATCTAAGAATCTTGCTTATTGAAAAAATAAAAATTAATTGCTGCTCTTATCTATTAAATAAGAAGAGCTACACAGAAAGTTGTAGCTACATTTACCATATCAAAATAAACTCAATTTTATTTATACATTTCCAAAACATACTTAATTTTTGTTTTTTTACAATAAAAAAATCACTTTACTGACCCCACACCACTTAAATTTTTATAATTTATTAATCAAACCCTATGATTACACTCCTTCTAAAATCACCTTTCAAAAATGACGCTATGAAGCGGATTTTGAAAGTGACACTATCTTACAAACATAGAAAATAATGGAAGGTGAACTAGAAATCCAATTCCAAAATCCAGTAACAAACCAATCCCAAAAATGTAATAATAATATATTAAAAAACCCAAAACTAAAACACATGCTCAAGTCTCACAAAAAAAATAAAGAACGCAAAAATTGGTGATAATTGGGACAAAAACCAAATTAGATTGAGTACGTACCTGACATACAGAGAGAGAGAGAGAGAGAGAGAGAGAGAGAGAGAGGTTTTTTTGTTGGGGCCTTTCAATCAGTTAAGGGATTGAGCATCGGATCCAAGTTCTTTGGCGCTCCTTTTATTTTATTTTATTTATTTTATGCAAGTGACGATGAAAGTGATAAAATAAAAGTGGCAAATGAAATTAAGGCCCTCACCAGGGAGACATAAAAAGAATAATAAAAAGAAAAAGAAAGAGTATATTCGTTATTCCTTGGGAGTTATTGATATTAAACGAAGAAAATTATTATTTATGTTCACAAAAGACTACATCCATCTGCAAATAATAATTTTTATTTTTATTTTTTGGATCTAATAATAATTGTACGAATTTGTTTTGATATTTTCCAATTATTGCAAAATTGAATGCAATGCCAATTGTCCCCTAGTATTTTAGGTATCATAATTAAACAAGGGTCTATGAGTATAATTTTGGTACGTTATATTAAATTTTAATTTTTTGCTTTGTCTAAAACTATGAGTAATAACAGCATTTGCATCAGATTCCCTAAATCTTATTTTTTCTCTATTTTAGATAACTAAAAGTTCAATATTATTATTTTTTTTTACATTGCAGCAGATTAGCAAGAATTGATAATCTCTCGAATAGTTTTCCAAATCTAAATAGCTACTATTTATTCCTTAAATATATAAAACTAATATATTCTATCTCATTTCATATCATTTTATTATTATATTTAAAAAGTTAATGTATTTTCTATCCACTCACTCAACTATTATTAGTTAAAAATAAAAATATAATATAGTATTTAAAATAATTAAATAATAATTATAAATTAAATTTTAAATTTAATATTTAAAAATAATTATCGAGCTTAAAACTACTAAATATGACATATAAAATAAAATTAAGTATACATAAAATAATTTTAATATTAAAAAATAAATCATTATAATTTTATTAGTACTTATGAAAATATATTATTTTTTAAATTATATAATAAATATATAATTTAATTTTAATTTTAATATTTAAATTTTTGTAGAATTTTTATTTATATGTTTCTTATATCTCATAACTTCCATTCCCCTTTCTCTTCATTTGCTTAAAAATATATGATATTTAAATTTTTTATTTATATAACTAATTAATAAATTAAATTAAAATTAAAATTTAAAATTTAAAGCTAAGAGATAATAATATTTTTTATTAATATATAATTAAATAATCAAATATTTTGTAATTAAATATACTGGTATGTGTGTCATTTTAAGTAATAAATGGTGAAAGAATAAATAATATTTTAATCTCTTAAAGAATGTGATAAATAATCCAATATAAATAATAAAATCAGATATTTTCTAAAATAGAAATAAAGTGCTTTAATGGCTATGATTAAATCACTCAGTCAAGTTCTCCTTACCTTAAACTCTTTAGCAACCCCTAATTAATTTTCTGGTTTTAATTTTATGGCAACTATATAGGCTTTGCAGCAAATTGCCTTTTCAATATCAACCTTTTACATTCATTATGATGTGCTCAGCTCATAGCTGACAATGTGGTGTTACACTATTGTTCAAGCTTTAATTATATTTATATTTTAATTGATACAGATTCAATTACTCTTTTTAATATAATATATAGGATGCAAGATTTTCCTCTGTTTCAGGTAATTCTCAGTTAGATAATTTAGCTTCTGCAATGTTCAATTTTGTAGTCGTAAATCACATATATCGTGAAACTAATAGAGCTACTAATATTTTGGGTAAATGCACAAATTTCTTAGAAAATACTATTGTATATACTTCAGAGCCTCTATTTTAAGTGACATAATATTTAATGATATAAGCATGGGCTAAGGACTATTAGGAGAGTGCCTAACGTAATGTAAAAATATCCCTATTTATCTTAAGCAATAAAAATGTTAAAAAAAAAAATTTGATTATAGTCAATATGTAAATTATACAGAAATGTAATTTTTAATTTATGTTTGATATAAACTCCTCTGGGAATATTTTCGAGTTATCAACATGAAAATATAGTTTATTATACTATGGTCTGAGTAGGATAAGAAGAAAAAAATAAATTGATGTGAAAGAGAAAATGATACTTTTAAGTTGCATAAGCTACAATAGATGTGAAAATATAGTAATATACATTACTATTTTGGCAAAAGTATTATATTTTATATTTGAGCTGGATAAAATATAATCTTTGCATAATTTACCTTGAAAACTCCAGAAAGTATTGTAAGAAATTATACCTTGAATGGCTAAATTTTTATGCCTTATCAAGTCTTAAATATCATTTATGGACTCTGAGGAATGCTGAATGTCGCTATGAGAGAGAACTTGTTTGATTGCCATTTATGAACTTTAATTTTTTAGTGTTTCAGCTTAAAAGTTGGACATCGTTGGTTGTTTAACTTTTAAATTGAATTTTATTTGTCATTTTGATCAAAATAAGCTGAAAATTTTAAATTGGGTATATCCTATAACGTCCCAAAAATACGTATAATTTTTTAAAAAAAATATTATCATCACGGATGATAGTATACTATTTGTTGCATGACGGTGCATTCATGTCTTATAAATGTATTTATGGATTGGAAGGCATATCGGGGTTAATGCCTTAGTATTTTGGTTTTGGATTTTGGTTATGCATTAAGGGGGCTTATCAGTAGACTGGTAGGATTTATCGATTGACTGATTGTTAATAAGTCAGATTGTTAAAGTATATATGTTAACTTATTTGAGTGCCTTTGAGGTCCAGGGGATTATGGTACTCAGGTGGGAGAATCAATTGACTGATATGTAGTATATGTCGACTAATTCCCATCAGTCAACTGATAGTGGGAATATGTCGACTAATTGAGTGCACAAAAGATTCCAGGAAGTTTTGGTTCTCATATGGAGAGAATCAATCGACTTATATGGTATATAAGTCGACTGATATAAATCTATCGACTATTATGGGAAATATGTCGACTGATTTGGACTTGTTTCATTTCAGGGGTTTTGGTCCTCGAGTGGAGTAAATATGTTTACTTGGGTGATATCACGACTAATTTGTTATATAAGTCGACTGTTCTGGAATATTTTAAAAAGGTATTTTATGACTTTATGCACTTCAAACTTCATTTTCCACTCAAATCCGAAAGAGATAAATAAGCTGGTGGTGATTTTTATTCCTCAAACTTCACTACTCGATTTCATCTAGCTCAAGGGGTTGTACAGGGATAAAAATTAGAGATTTGGAATCTTTGTTACGAGAGCTACAATTTGGCGTAAGTTTATCTTATCCTCTTATTCATCTCATATTCTTTGGTTTTCGTGCAGTTTATCTTATCCTCTTATTCATTTCATATTCTTTGGTTTTCGTGCCTTCGAGGTAAGTGAAAATAAATTAGCACATATTTTTCCTTATGTTGTGTAGACCATTTTCTTGTATAGGGTTGATCTGATCCGTTAGATCAAATCAAGGGGGGTAGAATATGGGAAATTGGGGCTTTTGGCTTAGACTTCTGAAAGGCATTCAAAAAGCTCATAAGGTACGAGTAGACCATAAACTCTACTATAATTTTGAAAGTTTGTATGTATGTAATATGTTGACATGTATAGGGCTCGGTTTGGTTTCATGAATTAATGTTGATAGTATGTTGATTCATGTTTTGGTATTATAAATTGGCATAAATATTTATATAGGAGTATGTTTAGATTTTTGGTATGGATTATACCTATGGGCACATGGATTATGCCCCAAAATTTATTCGGATATGAATGTATACATGGAAATTGTTTATGGGGGTGTGATTAGACACAGAAAATGTAATTTTTTGTACATTTTCTATTCATTTTTAGTTTCATATTACTTCACGATACTTGGAAACAGTCTTATTCTTGTTTTGATTATTTTGTAGCAAAAAGGTGCGAATTGAAGCTCGGAAGTGTTGAAAAAGTCTCGATGAAATTTCTGATTATTTCAAGACCCGATAATGATCTGCAATATGTTACAAAATCTCAATAAACAAGTTTTAAAGAAGTCAACAGTAAGTACGTGAATAACAAGATTCGGAATTTGGCTAAGGGATGAAACAGTCAGAGAAATGGCACCTTAGGGGTTGCCGTTCGAACGACTCCCCCATACTGTTCGAACAGCTGAGAATAAGTATGGGCAACTTTTGGTCATGTGTGAAGCTGGTTTTGGGGGAGTTGTTGAGCAATCCTCTGCTGATTATAGCCAATTTCAGCAGATTTTTTAAAGATATTAATTTTATAAGTAAATTAGGTAGATTATTTTTCATTTTATCTATTAACTTTGATGACTTTTTGGAGATCATTATGTAATATTCACTTCTCTTTCTATAATAGAGCCTCTCAAGTTTAGTTTAGTTCTTGGAGTTTTTTTATATTACTTGGTGATTTTTGAATCAATCTTGGGTTAAAAGTATGAGCACAATTTAAGGGGACACTCATCCTTTTTCATTTCCTTCCATTTTAGTGTTTGTAAGTTGTTTTTCTCCATTCTTA
>MKEJ01038656.1:0-11272 GCA_001753735.1 Embelia ribes
ACTAGTTCTTAGGATTAAATCCTTGTGGCCTTAGGCCTAATGCAATAGATAAATTTTGAACAACATTTCTTACCAAACATTTGGTCAATTCAATCGTTAGAGTCGCAAACTGTTTTAAAAGAAGTTTGACTACGTATAATTTTTAAACGTATTCCAATTTCGGTAAGCGTGATGAGTGTTCTAGGAAATTCCAAAAATCTAGATACAATAAAGTTTCAATCGAATGATAACCATACTGGTAAATGTGATGGTAAGCATATACGTAAATAACTGTAATCGTAATCACAAGGATAACCATAATAGTAATTAAAATAGTAACCATAAAAGTAATCGAAACCGTAACGGTAAAAGTAATCGAAACCGAAACTGCTTTTAATTCAAATTCGCTAATTCTTCTAATGTCGGAGAATAACGGTTCTTATTCAAAGAATTAAGAATTTGTCAAAACAATAGGCAACCACTAAATAATTCCAAAGTTCCAAAAATAATACATAAATTTTCACAAATGTTAATCTAAAACAAAGAACAGTGCTAAGTAAGATTTTCGGAACTAAAAAATTCAAAGTAACGTTAAAATTTTAGTCTTTAGTTTTTCTGGAAATGCCACATAAGCAAACGAATAGGATTTTAGAATATTTTATAAAATCGATTCTGCCGTGCACTTTATATGTGGAAAAATTTGACCAAAAATTTAAATAACAACACAACAATATTGGTATTAAATATAGCAAATAAATGGACTTACAGATTATTAGAAAACTGAAATGCAATTTCGAATCTAATCCTAGAAGAGTCTAGAGAATTGTCTCTACTCGTTTGACAAATGTTAAGCAACACAATTTCAATATTAAATCATAAACACTACAAAACACGCAGTAGTTTTTTTTTTTCTTCCAAAAAGTTGTAATTTTTGTTTTATATTATTTGATTTATCAATTTTATTTAAATTGGCCATTTTAAAATTAATAGGCTAATCAAGAGAAAAGAATAAATCTGGAATTAAAAAAAAAAATCTCAGTATAAAATTGTATTATCAATTAGTAAAACAAAACAGACAAGAACAAGCAAAATAAGCCTATCAAAGTTCAACAAACAAATGATGTGTACATGTTAATCAAAAGATTCAATTTTGATTTACCAAATATCAATACGTGGATCATGTTAGAAACACAATTTGTTACAGGGAAATTAACAAACAAAATCATTCCAAAACAATTAAAATAATTTGAGTGAAATAACCATAACCAACTATTTAAATAAAACAATGAAAATACAGGAAAACGAACCCCAAATAATCGACAAAGGAAATTGAATCAATTTTCCCACAAGAAACACAACCATATTGGACAATCAAATATTTTCATTTAACTAATAAGAAAAGTGTCTACCAATAAGTAAGTTTTCACTAACTAATAATAACTTCTTTGGTCATTTCCTTTCCTTTTCCAGAATGGTACTATTATGTACTATATAAATATATGCATGTAATAGTTCATCCACAATTATCAACCCTTAACAAATATTGGCTGGTACCAATTTGCAGAAATTCAGATTATAATTTCATTTTCTCTTTGTTTTTTTTTTTTATTTTAAATTGAATTATAAATGAACTATAATGGAATTGTAGGAAGTTATTCCTTTTCATAGTAATGTTCGAAGGCAACAAAAGGGCACAAGTTATTGTTTTCTCGAATAAACCATTTACCTTTAGTTCAATATAATGCTCATAGCAAATTGCTATTGAAATTTATAATAAAAATAGTGCACAGAAAATATTTTTTTCCTTTTTCACATAATCGATAAACTATTTTAGCAGTGCAACACTTTGGCAAGCAGACAAAATAAAACCAAGGCAATTAAAGTAGACAAACTCCGGCAAGATACATATCACATGTATCTTTTGAGAGCCGTCATGAGGCCGCGACCGTGAGAATATGACTATTATCTAGTAACTCTTATGAGAATTAATATAAGTGCATGACAATTATTATTACTAACACGCGAACATGTTGGTAGTGGTACTATGTGTATAATATATGATTTTTGACTCAAAGGATTGTGGTTCAAGGTGTACACTCACCATATTCCTTCAAAATGATAATGTTACTCCTAAGTATCAGTTAAAATCGAAAAGATACTCATACCTATTGCATAGTATTATATATTGCCCAATAATTTCATTTATATATTTTATTTTATATTATTGTAACTTCTTTTTTTATTTGCTTTAGAATTTCGAAGGGATTCTTAGCATATATCCTGTAGTTTCAATCTTTTTTTACATAATAGTGTTTTCTTTGCTTTCATTTTGCACTTTATTATTTAAGTGTCTTCTGTTTTGAACATCAATTAAGGCCTTATATTTAGAATTAGTCTGCTTTATTAGATTAATATACCATATGCAGGTTAATCTATTTATAACTTTGATACTTACTTTTTGTTTTATTTATTCTTTACCGTTTATGTGAACAAATATTTCGTATGAAACTGTACTGAGAAAAGTAATATAATTTGAATAACGGATTTGTTATTTTCTCTTTATTGATTGTGGTTTAAGGTTTACACTCACCATATTCCCTCAAAGTGATAATATTGCTACTAAGTATAAGTTCAAATTGAAGAGATACCCATACCTATTGTATAATATTATATAATGCCCAATAATTTTATATTTATATTTTTATATTATTGTAACTTTTTATTTTTATTTTAGAACTTCGAGGGGATTGTTAGTATCAATAGGCACTTAAGTTCTAAAAAAATAAACAATTTCATTACATTTTTAATTATATATTTATATTTATTTATTTTGTATCAATTTTGTTTTTGACCAAACAAAGAAACAAATTGAAAGGTTGCAAGTATTGAACTTTAACCGTTAAAAACAAATGGTTTCCACCAGTTTGCAATGCCATTTCATGCTTTTAAAAAGGCCACCGTATGTGGTATGTTTAATAACAACCCAAAAAAACACATAACAAGATACTTGCTATTGTTTTTTTAGTCTCATATATACACATATATGGTTACTTTATTTGTCTTAATATTTGATCAATATCATTGATAACGGTTCATCATTTACATTTGATTGAGCGCGATTTATAAGGGGTTTCAGGTAAATATATTGAGTTGGATATTGGAGTCATTCATTCTTTTTAATTCTTTGCATGGGTAGAATATTTCACCCACACGAAAGATTAAACGGAATGAATGACTCTAAGATCCAACCCAATATATTCATAAACAACTCCTCAAATATCATGTTCAATCGGAGGCAAATGATGAACCGTTGCCGATAATATTTTTCAAATAAAATAATGATATTAAGAGACAGAATGTAATAATATATGTGTATTCAAAGTTGCTTGGCTTTTCACTTTCTGACTTTTTCATGGCCTCGGCAAGTGACCTTTTTATAACCAATAAACCATTGTATGAAATGGTTGAAGAGAATGGTTGCGACCATTCATCTATCTCTTCAACTTTAAAAACTATTAAACACCATAAATATATAAATAAAACAAACAAAATATAAATAAGTAAATGTTTTTATTTCTTTTGGAATTTTTAGTAGTTATTGACACTAATAATCTCCTGGAAGTTACAAAACACAATAAAAGAAAATAGTAACTATAATATATAAATATAAAATTATTGGGCAACATATAATACTATGCAATGAATATGGATATTTGTCCGATTTGAACCCATGCTTGGAAGTAACAATATAACTTTGAATGAAAATGGTAAGCGTACACTTTGAACCATAATCTTTTGAGCCAAAGACCTATAAGTTATATACATAATACCACCACCAACAGGTTCACGGGTTAGTGCTAATAATGGTCATGCACTTATCTTGATTCTCATGAGAGTTACTTGAGAATAGTCCTATTCTCACGATCACAGTCTTACGACGGCTTTTACTTAGGTTAGTCCTCAAAAGATACATGTGACCTGTATCTTAAGGGAGTTTGCCCGCCTTAGACCCATTTAGGGTATTACACTTCCTTAACGTCATAGATCATCAGTATTAATGCGTTAGGAATGAGTAGGAGAATATTTCTAAAATGATGCCCCCTTTAAAAAATAATGCTGGAATTTTTTTTCTTAAAAACAAAAGATTTCCATAACTAATATATTGGCTTTAGATTGTTGGAAAAAAAATATTTAAACTTATGCTTTTAAAGCAATTATTTCTTATATAAAATAATTTATGATTCTTCGTACCAAAAGATTATAGGACAATATATAATAAATAATAATGGTAAAATAGAATTATGTTAGAAAATAAGCCTGTAATATTAAGATGTTGCAATCTTGAAACACTGTCCTAAAATCAATATTCTGCCCATGCGAAGTATTGAACGGAATAAGTGACTCCAAAATCCAATTCAACATATTCACAAGCAAACTCAGAGGCAAATGATGAACCGTTGTCGATGATATTTTCTAAATAAGAAAATAATATTAAAAGATAGAATGTAATGATATATGTGTATATAAAGTTGTTTGGTTTTTCTCTTTCTGACTTCTTCATGGCCTCGGCAAGTGGCCTTTTTATAACCAATAAACCATTGTATGAAATGGTTGAAGAGAATGGTTGTGACCATTCATCTATCTCTTCATTTTTAAAAAAATATTAAATGCCATAAACATATGAATAAAACAAACAAAATATAAATAAGTAAAAATTTTATTTGTTTTGGAACTTTTAGTGGCTATTGACACTAACAAAAGTTTCTCTCACTCTCTCTATATAGATAAATTCTCTGGAAAATAATTGTAATTACAGAGAATTTTTGGAGTTTGAATGGATTATAAGTGTCATAGGGTCAAGTGACACGTGTTGGACAGTTGGTAAACTTTCAGCCTGAACACGTATCTTTCGACTGATATGGCTAATCAATCGACAAATTGATCCATTTCTGGTTGGTCAAGTCTTGGTCAAAATTTAAGGGTTTTAATGAAACGAGTAGGATCCACTCATTGAAATTTTATTATTCCAAGTTCTGCAGAAAATCTTTTCTCAAGTCTTTCTATCAAGCTATTGATAAATCCGAACGGTTATCGGATGTAAAGCTTAATTAAAATTTTAATTGATTTTGAGTTGGATGTTAAGCTTAATTAAAATTAGTTGGGCCAAAATTAGTTGGGCCAAAATTAATTAAAATTTTAATTGATTTTGAGTTGGATGTTAAGCTTAGCACAATAGAAGGGCCTTGTAGAACTGGGTGGACCCGTAGGCTCCGGGTCTGGGCCTTTTGACAAGCACTGGGCCTATCGGGTCTCTTTGACCCGCGTGCAAGTTGATGGGTCAGGTTTGACCCGCATGGTTTACATTGACGAGACATGATGTTTCGCCTAATTACAGAAAAGACCCCATTTGAATGAAAAGTCATGACTGCACCCCATATATTGGAAAATTGCAACTATTTGATGGATCCTTTTATTATATTGCACCCAAAATTCTGAAAAAATACACTTTAACACACTGCATGTTTTCCATAGCATTTAGAGAGTAATAAAGAATAGCATATTGCGAAAGAACCGATTGGAGTTTGGAGTATTGTTTCCATCCGAGTTTACATTTAAAGAGACTAAAAGATTATCTAGAATCCCAGAGGAAGTTCATGAAGAAATGAGTCCATTTCTGATGGATGCAACCCAGATCATAGAAGATGACACAAACAAGTTACCTAAACTTGATGAAGACACATCCGATTCTATCGTGGCAGTGTCAAAGTCAAGATGGAGCGATCTAGACATTAACCAACTACATTGGTTGGGTTCTCGAGATTGCACCTCTTGCAATTTTTGAAAATCATGAGATTTCGACAATGGAATTTAGGAGAGAGTGCCACAGGGATTAGTGGTGGCTTTGACTGTGATTTTGCCGATTTAGGTAATGTTGAATGCTACCATTTGTTGAGGCTTGAAGGAGGTGATGAGGTCATGAAAGCCAGAACTGAATGGAGATCAAGAAATATTCGCTCACTTGGAAGCCATAAAATTCTACCTAACAAACTTGTAATTACACGTAAAGAGAATTTTTTGTTCTTTCAATTGATTTTTAAAATTGATAATCATTTAGTCATGAATTTATTGTGATTTCCTGTCCCACATATGGCCCGTTTGTGGAAAATTTGTTAGAATTGTAATGAGCTTGTACATATTTTTGAAACACGAACAATAATGTGTCTTAGCAAATCAATTAGGAAATTTACCCAACATTTTTGCACATACTTATCAATATTTGTAAACGAAACTCATTGGTTAATTACACTCAAAAAAAAAAAAAAAAAAGGGGGACATGGGTAGGCAAAAAATGTCAAGAAACTAAACAATACTTCATTTTACTATATCTCTCAATGTGATAAAATTCACAACTGTGATAAATATCCCCATCATAGATAAAGGAGGATATTACTTTCTGGGGGAAAAAAAATATAGATAAAGGAGTGTAAGAATTTTGTTCTATATGAATCAAGTGTCTTCTTAGTTATTGCTAGGAGTTAAGACTATATCTAATCTAAAATATACAGAAACAAGAAACTAAGTCATGGAACTTATTAATTACTGCCAATTTGGAACTATTCATTTTATTTGTTATCAGTTAATCAAATCAGCCATTGTGCTTCAACTTTATTTTAATTTAACACAATTTCAACAATGGAAGATGGTGAATTCCCCACTGAAAATTTATGTACGCTATAAGGAATATACAAAGATAAAAGGCAAAATCTTAATCATGGGTAGATAAATGGAACAAAAATAAATATTACAACAGGTCATTAATGTTAGAATAGATTAAACTCCAAATCAACCTCACGATGGGTTGTTTTTCAAATACTTCGGCGATGCAATTATATATGGTGCACATGTGAAATTAAAAAAGAAGTAAAGATTGCAACCCACATGTGATGTACGTTGTCAGAGGTTAATTTTTTTCAAACAACTTAAATGCTTACATTGATCCAATATTGAAGTCATCGCTAGTAATAGATAAGTTATCTCCGGAGGTTTTCAAATATCTAATTAAAAAGTAATATTTTAAAAAAAGTATCATTTAGGTCTAATTTTGTATGAAATTAAAGTTTTATATACAAGAACATAGAAATTTGTCTTTTGATCTCTGATGAGAATAATTTTGCCTTTTTTTTTTTCATAATACGTAATGAATTTTTTTAGAAATATGTTTGGTTCCATTTTGAATAGTTCTCATTGATATATGTTAGATCACTTCCTATGCCACTCATATCTTGTTAGGTATATAAAGTTTGTCTCTTTCAATTATATTTGTTTTAATCGTAATATTTGTCCGCACAATTTTTTGACACATATCTCATTGAATTAAGATTTTAAAATAATAAAACTTAACACAATATAAATTATTAAAACTATATACAAATATATCAACTTACCACAATAGAAATTACTGAAACTTAATTTATAAAAAATTATGCACAGTCCAAAAATATACATATATATATCTGAATAACTACAATATAACTCATCATAATAGAAATTATGAAAATTATATTTAAGAATAAAAATATATCAAGAGAATAAATATTTTTATAAATTGATTCTTACCAATCTAAGATTCTTCATAAATTATTAAAATATTATCTTAATTAATATTAATTTTTATATACCTAAAATTAACATAAATAGATATTATTTTAGCTAACATTATCATAATATAAATCAAATCTTTAATAAAATTATAAATAGACATTAATTGGCTTGTACATATTGACTTAGTTATATGTTAGTGTTCCAATTTAAAATGGTGGGAGAGCCACAAAATGAGAATTTGACCAAAGCATAGTAAGTTTAGCCTTTCGAGGAAAGCTCCTTTGAATTTCTTGGCGATTTATTAATTTATGTTAATAATTTTTTATTATTCAAACATATAAGTATGGACAACTATGAGTTAGATTTTGTATATATAATTATTTACGAATTTTTTATATACCACCAGATATTGGCACGTAGGATATAAATTATTAATATATAGAAAAAATTAATATAAATTAAAATAATTACTCTATATTTTTGCGAGTCAATATCCACGTGATGACATGAAAATTTCTATATCAATATCTGTATAAAATCTAGCACTGGACAACAATAGTGTTGGCATGTGCTAAAACCTTACACCCACATGTTTAAAAAGGAAGTGTTAAGAGCGTAAAGACTTAGCTAATGTAGCGTATTAATTATTTTTCTCAAATAATTTATCAAAAAAAAAATTTACTTGTAATTTTAAGATATGTGGCGTATTTCTATTGGTCTATTTTCTTTAATTGGGCTTCAAGATATACGGCTCATTTTAGTTGATCATTTTCTTTAAGCCGGCTTCAAGAATATTTGGCTCATTTTTAATTTAATTGAATTTTGAGATAGGACCGACTTTTATGATCAAGAAAATTTAAGTGTTTACAACTATATTTCATTTTTTTTGGTTGTCTTATATCAACTCTAGTGATTGTATCAACTTGCCAATTACATATGAGAAGCCAACATGAAATTTAGCACATCCTAAGGACAATTTGCATATACAGCATTTTCCACTAATATGTAAAATGACAATTAACCACCATTTTTATTGTTCTAGCTGTGGAATGTTCCTTTTTTTTCCTCGGAGCGCAAAGCTTGACATTTTAGAACGGAAAAAAAATGATTTATCCGATAATCATATCTTGTATACCAAAAATGTGACCACAATGTAACAGTAGACTTTTGGTGATTATACGCTATTTTAAAAGGACTATCATCAAACGTACCAATAAATATTCACCAAACAAAAATCGTTACAAATATATAATTGTATGTTTACATGCTGTAACACTTGTTACTCAATGTCAAACCATTAGTGTGAAGTGAACTAACTACTACACATGGGCTACATATTATTGACTAAAGAATATATATAATAATATAGCTTGGATTTAAACGAAGACCAATTCTCACTTTGTGGATTTGACCAACACTATAGAAAGGCTTGCCCAGACACTAAATTCTTCCATTCAAACACCTCTCTAAACTCCATTTCCCCTCTCCGAAAAACAATCACCAAATTCTACTAAATTGTCACTCTTAAACACTATCTCTCGAACACCAAAATAAACATGGTTTCTACGGTTGCTACACGTGCAATCCCTCCGATTGCATCTCTGCCCATTTCACAGAAACCTTCGAAAACTTCATTCACTAGAAATTTGATCTTTAAGATCAATATTCGAAACCATACGGAAATAAACAGCACATCACTTGAGTCTGGGAATGGTGAGGTGTTATCACCTTCATCTTCCTCATCAATAAGTTTTTTTAATCAACTTCCGGATTGGAATGTGTTCCTAAATCCCATCGAAATATTTGAAGAGACTAAGAGAACACAAGGGAACAATGATTACGCTATGGTCGTTGATGAGTTTGGCACAAATTCCAGTAGATTTGTCGAGAATGGTCTTGTTTTCCAGCAAAACATGTCCATTAGATCCTATGAAATAGGGGCTGATGGAAGGGTCTCTTTGGAGGCTTTGATGAATTATTTGCAAGAGGCTGGGCTTAACCACATGAAGTTTGCAGGGCTTTTAGGAGATGGATTAGGTTCAACTGCCGAAATGGCTAAAAGAAAATTATTTTGGGTGGCAACTAAAGTGCAAATTGTTATAGATCACTATCCCACTTGGGGTGACGATGTGGTAATAGACAATTGGATTGTTGCTTCGGGAAAAAATTGTTTGAGGCATGATTCAGTTATTCGCGACTGTAAAACAGGTCAAACGCTGATAAGAGCGTTGAGTAATTGGGTGACGATGAATAACGAGACTAGAAGATTATCTAGAATCCCAGAGGAATTTTGTGAAGAAATGAGTCCATTTCTGATGGATGCAACCCCGATCATAGAAGATGACACAAACAAGTTACCTAAACTTGATGAAGACACATCCAATTCTATCGCGGCAGGGTTAAAGCCAAGATGGAGCGATCTAGACATTAACCAATACGTTAACAATGCAAAATACATTAGTTGGGTCCTCGAGAGTGCACCACCTTCGATTCTTGAAAATCATGAGATTTCGCGTGTGACAATGGAATATAGGAGAGAGTGCCAGCAAGATGATGTGCTACAATCCTTGACAACCGTTAGTGGTGGCGTTGACTGTGATTTTGCCGATTTAGGTAATATTCAGTGCTACCATTTGTTGAGGCTTGAAGGAGGTGCTGAGGTCATGAAGGCCAGCACTGAATGGAGATTGAGAAATGTTCGCTCATTTGGAAGCCATAAAATTCTATCTGAAAGCAATTGTTAGAAGTTACCTATATTGTAATTACATGCAAAGAGAAATTTTTTATTTTTAAAATTGAAGATGATGAAGATCAATAAGGAATATTTTGATATTTTAAGTAATTTATTATTTAAATAAGTCAGCATTTTATTTAGTTTAATAAGTTTGAATATTATTTCATTAGGGAATTTAATTAGGCTATCTAGTATTTTCTTTTATGTTTTATTATGATTTTATTTCCTTTTCCTTAGGGTTTTCTGTTGGTGCTTATAAATAGCACCTTATGTTATTGTTTTTGTCAGACTTGATAATATTAAAATCCTAAAATTTCTTTCAGTTTATTAATTTAATTTGCTTTCTTTTATTTTATTGTTATTCGTAGCCGAGCTACGTCAATTTAGTGTCAGAGCCTAATTCCGATCCGATTCTAATTGATTTGTGAAAATTTTCAATGTAATTGAAATTTTTTATCCAAATTAGAAACCCTAAATTGATCCGCTTCCGCCACAACCTCACCAAGCCACCGGTACCACAACTTCACCAAGCCGTCGGCGCCACACCCCAGCGCCAGTCGCGACTCGGCTGCCTCGCCCTCGCTAGCCATCCACTCTAACGTTCGCGACGACCCAGCTGCCCTCGCAAGCAGCGGCCACCGCAACCGCCTCATCCGCTACCCGAAACCCTAGTCGCAACCATCAAGCCCAAATCACTGCCAATCCAACCCCAATTGAAACCCAACTAAGCCCAGTCACTGCTCGAATTGACACAACCACCTCCAGCATCAGATCATGGTTGCTGCCAAACATCGTTGTTGCTGCCTTACATCACCTTCGCCGGCGACCTTTGTCTCCTATCATCGTCGCTGCTGTTCAGAATCACCATCTTCTTGCTCACTGCTACACCATCACCAGTCGCCGCCTCATCTCATCTTCTCGCAGTCCGCGTGATCAGCAAGCCACCAGTGGCCACCA
>MKEJ01038657.1:0-12545 GCA_001753735.1 Embelia ribes
CAAGAATGGAAAAAAATATTATATATACCCCAAATAAAATTGGTTAAAAGTTGGAAACTTTCACTAGCTTCATTCTTATAAAATACATGGAAAAAACATTTAATTTTCCAACATTTGTACCTGACCAACTGGGACTAACGGTCGTCCTGTCTCTATGGCTATACGTATGAACCCTTTTCTTGAATTGAGGACGTCAACCTACACGAAAGAGACATATAAGAATATGAATATCTGGTCCCAATTTTTTTTTTTTTTTTTTTTTTTTTTTTTTTTATGGTTTTTCAATGACAAAGTAAGCGATCTTGTATGCGTAGACAAAGTTGAAAGAGAAACGAATTGAGAGTTTGGCCTCAAAACCACCCTGCGTATGAATAATCTCCGCCACTCCACCCGGTATTATGACGAAGCTATATCCAGCATTCAAGAGAGCGACAAAGTTTTTTCCTTGTCTCGGGTGGGATTCCCAGCCAGGTCCATATATGTCTCATGATGGGAATATGGAAAGCCTTACAATAGTACTTGTATAATTAGTGCATTATAAAAGAATTCGATGGGTAATTAAATTAAAGGACGGTACTCTTACTGCACTGCTGGCGAGACCTTTAACCTTAGTTAAGGGCATAAGACCTGTGAGGCCACAAAGTGCTGAAACTGAAACACCCACGGGCATAATCGAATGACGCTTGTAGCCGAAAACTGCATAAGTAAATAGGCTAAGTTCATTAATTAGGCAAGCACGTAAAATAAATCTAATTAAAAAGCCAAAATTCTTAGCCATTTTTTAGCAGGCACAAGTTGTCGAAGAAGAAAATAATTTGTACCATATGACTGGTTTGGATCAAAAGCGTTTATGTCTTCTAAGTGAAGACTCACTGGAAAATAAAGACTAACGTGCTTGCATACATACCTGAAATCATTTACGTCTAACTCAAATAGTAGCTGAAAAACAAATAAATATGCTCATTAATTATAAGGTATATAGCTGTGAAAAGGAAGAACATATAATTAAGTTCACGTAATAACGAGCCAAACCTTGCTAATTTTCTGCCCCATTTGCTGTTTTCGTCGATTGGAATAATGACCAAAATCACTAGCAACCCCAACACCCTGTACAGACAAACCAGCAGGATCAATTGTTAAGCCAAAATCACGTAATAACAATTGCCAGATCAATTGTTAAGCCACAACGACAACTAATTTGTAATTCTTGGCCTATTTGGCAACTTCCGTTAATTTAGAATGTTCGATAATTTTAAAAAACAGAACCAGTCAAGTTGCACGAGTTTCCATTTTGTTTTTCTCCTCAAGAGTTCAATGAATGTCTAAAAAATTAAAACAAAATGAAATTTCCAAAAATCTATTAGATTTTTGTTCGCGCAAAATTAGTGACACTCATATGTTATATATCTAACCATATAATTAGCCAAAAAATTTACATGTTGCAATGGCGTGTTTTCGATTTTCGTTTCTAGAGTTACACCCAATACTTCCGTTAGATTGTAATTTTGAGCTTTCACTAAAATGGAAAAGGAGGAAAGGAGCAGTTACAAACACAAAGAATCCATGAATGGGAAGCAAGAGGAGTGACGTAAAGACAACGAAGGCCGTGATACGTACGGCTCCAAGCCACAAAAAGAACACTACAACCGTATGGGGTCCGGAGCTGTATTCCAAACTCCTGACCACCATCGGTGGATCGCCTTGATCATTTGCCATTTTTAAAATGAAAGTGGTAGTATTTTCATTATTGTAAGTGAAGATGTAGATTTATATATATATCTATATGTGTGTAACTTCATTATGTTACCATGGAAAAGTAGTTGTGGATGCCTAATTCAACCATACATGCAGAAATATAACTCAAGTTATGGTCAAAAGGCCATTAACTTATAAAAGTTCGGGTTTTTAGTTTAGTTGGTTGATACCTTATTTTTTTTGCTCTTAATCAACTTTATTAGTTATTTATAACAAAAATTGGTTTTTTGATACCTTATTTTTGGCTTTTAATCAACTTCATTAGTTATTTATAATAGAAGTTTGATTTTTTGGTAACTTATTTTTGGCACTAAGTCGACTAAATTAGTTATCTATATAATTTTTGTCACACGCTAATTGATTTGGCAACATCATATTTATTTAGACTAATATGAAACGTACTACCTCCCCTCCAAATTATGATAGCACCTTAAATAGTTCCCTAATGTGACTTATAAGAGGATTTAGAATATTAGGGAGGCATAAAAATGTTTTTTTAGAAAATTTTAGAATAGAGTAATGATACACATGTCCAAAATTTTTATCTAATTTTCTTATTCGTTGACGTGACAAGTGAATCTTAATTCAAGTTATTAATGCAATACAATTAAAACCCAATCACATTCAAATATTTTTCTTACCATGTCAACGGGTAAAAATTTTAGGTTAATTTGACATTTCTCTTTAAAATATAATAAAACAAAAAATTAAATTTACATTCATTTTAATTTTAAAAATAAAAATTTAATATTTTTGTTATATTTAAATATTAAATTATTAAAATTAAAAAGCTCTTAGTAAACGTATTATGTAATAATTATATTTGTGAACTAAAAAAGTAGAAGAATAGCCTTGCCCCTAAGTACATATTACCCAATTTAGGTTAACCACTAAATACTCGCGAATGAATATGTAATTCAGAGTCACCTTATTTTTCTTTTTTCTTTTTGTAATTTTACATTGTTTTCCTCTTGAATTAATCAAAGAATGGAAATTTTATATAAATATTTACATAGCCATAACGGGTTGGTTTGCTTATATTTTATAAGTATAAAAGCATATTTTTTGGTTGGGAGTGGAAAGATATACTTGAAAGTAATACTTATAAATATGATAGGTATATTTGATAGAAACTAAATCACCGATTCGTGGAGAGAGAGCGTGGGCATGTTAGGCTTGTAGTTCAAAAAATGGTGAGAGTATGTGCAAAAGCGGGAACGAGAGCAAGTACAAAGAACGAAAACGACCCAATATACGAAAGATTTGGTGACTTTGGGTAAAAATTGAAAAAATATATTTTTTTTTGCGTTCAGAGTATTTAATAGAGTAAATTGTGAGAAAAAAATTTTTTTTTTTTTATAAAAGTATCAAAATTTTATTTTTATAAAAATATACTTTTATGTCTTAAAATATAAGTAAGTATCATTTTTTTTTTATGCACCAATCACACATTATTATTTTTTCCTATAAAAGCATTTACTTGTACCTGTTACCAAAGCCGCTCAACCTCTAGCATCCATACCTAGTTACATCTCGGAGAGAGAATTTCAATTTTACAATAACAAACCAAAAGTAATGTACTATGAATGTACGTATAAACAGGTATATATAGAAATTGCATCCATAATAAAAACCACAAAGTTCATTCTTATTTTTTTTTATTGGAAATGTTACTAATAAAAATATTGCTTGAGTTAACATGATGAGGCTGAATTTCGTTCTCAAAAATAAAAATTTTATTGTCAAATTGGAGTTAAAAGCCCCACAAAAAAAAAAAGAAAAAGAAAAAGACCAGCGCCTCTCATAGGCCTATGAAGATATCCCCAAAAGGTACAGCAAAATGCGCAGATAAGGTGTTTGTGAAATTTCCTCAAACAGCTTCACCCCATGGTTACACTAGCTTTACCGTCTCTCTCCGGACAAACCCCATCACTCTCCCCCCTACCAAGGCACTTTCCATGTCGTACCACGTCATCTCTGGCACAATTTCGCCAAAACAGGAGCAGAAGATTGAGTGTGTATGCAGTGAGCAAAGACGAAGAGGATAAAGAAGCAGTGCCCTCATGGGCTAACCCGGATTCGGAAGAGCCCCCCCCTTGGGCCCGGGATGAATCGTCTCCGAGTGGGTCCCAGCTCGGGTTTCAAGTTCCGTTTTATGTTTATTTGCTTGCTTCTGCTGTCACTGCCATTGCCGCGGTATGATTCCTAAAATGTCGTTTCCTATATTACGGTAATTCACTTATATCATAAGATACTGCAAGTTGGTACGTAACGTGTATCCGGATTATGATAGACAACATTCTACCTGAATCGCTAAACTTCGCCAACCAAGCTGATCCAATACAATTGAATTCTTGAAAATTTTCTCAAAAGATAAATCCAAGATAGATCCATATAATTTAAATATTATTTCTATCATATGAAACTTGAAAGCATAAAAGATCATATTCAAAAACAACACCTCTTTGTCATGAACAGCTACAAGAAGATAAGCTAGGTTAAACTAGACCTTGTCTTTCCACATTGTGTAACCATCTGAGTTCTGGATGATATACATGTTAGAAAAAATATTTAAACTTATGCTTTTAAAACAATTATTTATTTTATAAAATGATTTATGATTCTTTGTACCAAAAGATTATACGATATTATATAATAAATAATAAAAATAAAATAGAATTAAGTTAGAAAACAAGCCTGAAATATTGAGATGTTGTGAAACACTGTCCTATATCCAATATTCCACCAACGCGAAGAATTAAACGGAATGAATGACTCCAAGATCCAATCCAATATATTTACAAGCAACCCCTGGAAGATCGTCATTCAATCGGAGGCAATGATGAACCATTGTCGATGATATTGCCCAAATAAAATAATAACTAATGAGATAGAATGTAATGATATATGTGTATATAAAGTTGTTTGGTTTTTCTCTTTTTTCATGGCCTCGGCAAGTGGCCTTTTTATAACCAATAAACCATTGTATGAAATGGTTGAAGAGAATGGTTGTGACCATTCATCTATCTCTTCATTTTTAAAAAATATTAACTGCCATAAATATATAAATAAAACAAACAAAATATAAATAAGTAAAAGTTTTATTTGTTTTGGGAACTTAAGTGTCTATTGACACTAACAATCCCCTCGAAGTTCTAAAACACAATAAAAGAAAATAGTAACAATAATATAGAAATATAAAATTATTGTGCAACATATAATGCTATGCAATGGGTATGGATGTCCGTCTGATTTGAACCCATACTTAGTAGTAACAATATCACTTTGAAGGAAAATGGTGAGTGTACACCTTGAACCATAATCCTTTGAGCCAAAGCTTTATATGTTATACACATAATACCACCACCAACAGGTTCGCGGGTTAGTGCTAATAATGGCCGTGCACTTATCTTGATTCTCATAAGAGTTACTAGAGAATAGTCCTATTCTCACGGTCGCGGCCTCACGATGGCTCTCACTTAGGTGAGTCCTCAAAAGATACATGTGACCTATATCTCGTGGGAGTTTGCCCGACTTAGACCCATTTAAGGAGCATTACCCTTCCTCAACGTCACAAATCATCAGCATTAATGCCTTAGGAATGATTAAGAGAACATTTATAAATGATGCCTCCTTTTAAAAAAATAATGTTGCAATTGAACTACTCAGTACGGAGTGTTTGTACCTCATTCATGAGGTTCCCAATCAAAAAGGTTGGGTTGCCTCCCTAGGTGACTCCTTTATGGGCTTTACTCATTCCCCTCAACAAAGTTAAAAATCTAGTCTCAACACTAGTACTTAGGATTACTTCCTCGTGGCCTTAGGCATAATGCAATACATGATTGTTGAATAATATTTCTTGCCAGTCAATTGATCCGTTAGATTCACCTATGATCTCACAATATTTAAACATAAATTTATGAATAAAATATTTACAAGTAATTTTATCCGTAATTGTGTAATAATTAACACCCAATAGAAGTTAGACCAAGAAACATAGATGTCAAGTTTGACTGTTCCAAAACGTACTCAAGTTTAAGCATAGACAACACAAATAATTCCTTGTCCTATTGTTCCTTTTAGTGTTTAACATTTGAAGCGGTGGAGATTTAAGAAACTGCAAAAAATCAAACCAAGAACAGTTAACCAATATTTCATTTGTTTTTGCCATTTTCTGAACTTTTGATTGTTGCATCTTTCTAGTTTAACACTATTTGATTCCTCAATTTTATTTAACCATGTTAAAGTTAATAGGCTAATAATTAAAGAGAAAAGAACAAATCTGTGATTCAAATTATATTACTTTTCTCATAACAGAGTCATTCGAAATATATGTTCACACAAACGGTAAAGAACAAACAAAACAAAAGGTATCAAAGTTATAAAACCACCATCAACCGCTTTAAAATTAGACAAAATTCTCACCTTTAAGGAAACTCCAGTGAACAACAGATTCTTGTTATTAAATTAGATAATTCAAGAATTCTAAATATGAAAACCATAATTTTCCAAATTCCATAATTTCAGAGAATTACAATTCAAAGTGTAAGTAATTAATTTCAAAGAGACTATTACTAGATGCAAGAACCAAGTTGAAGTTACTAACAAAATATGGATTTAAACCTATCAATTTCAATAACAAAATTCAGTGACGGTAAACGTAACGAGAACCAAAACATAAACATAATTGGAAAAAAGTTGTGATTAACAGAAATAATTATTAAACTAGTTTTCTTTGCAATCTGGTTTGCTTGTTTTGTTATACTGTAAAACCGAGTTCTAAATTTGATAGGAAAGATTTTCTTCTAATCGTTGTTGGAGTTAGATTATTACTGGTAACATTCTCTTGCTTTAGACCTTTTCATGTTCAAAGTCATGTTAAATCCTCCTTAAGAATTCTGTAAAAGTGAAGGCATATTCTACCTACTTTGTTGATTGGTATTCTTATATTACCCTGTGTGTCTTTTGCGTTGGGTTAGTTTTTTTGTATCGGTTGAAACCTTATAATGACACTTGCTTAATATTGTATCTTTTCAAACACTAAACAAGCACACAAGATATTATAGAAAGGTTGTGTCTTTTCACTTAAAATTTTATCTTCTGAAGGATGTGATATCTCTTTTTGGGAAAATAAAAAAAAAAAGGGAAAGGTTGTGTCTTTTTCAAAAATTAATTTGAAAGACTAGGTGTCGTGTGCTTTTATGATATTAATTTATGAAAGGTTACCTTTTTACGTTGTTTTCTTTCATGATACGTGTATACAAAAGGTTGTGTCATTTCTCATTATTAATTCTGGTTCAAATATTAAGGTTGTTTGATCACTGACTTTTGAGAATTTGAAATTACGGTTACGATTTGCGGTTACATTTACAGTTTTTAAATCTAACAATGTGATTTCAAACAAAGTCACTAGCTACCGATTCAATGAATGTACAGAACAACATTTGTTTTAATTATTATTACTATTATTATTTTTTCCTTAAAAACAAAAGATTTCCATAACTGGAATATTGTTTTAGCATGTTAGAAAAAATATTTAAACTTATGCTTTTAAAACAATTATTTATTGTATAAAATGATTTATGATTCTTTGTACCAAAAGAGTATAGGACAATATATAATAAATAATAACAGTAAAATAGAATTAAGTTAGAAAACAAGTCTGGAATATTGAGATGTGAAATATTGTCCTAAAGCCAATATTCACCCAAGCAAAGGATTAAACAGAATAAATGACTCCAAAATCCAACCCAATATATTCGCAAGCAAATCCTGGAAGTTCGTGTTCAATCGGAAGCAAATGATGAACCCAAATAAAATAATATTATTAAGAGATAGAATGTAATGATATATGTGTATATAAAGTTGTTTGGTTTTTCTCTTTTTTCATGGCCTCGGCAAGTGGCCTTTTTATATAAGCAATAAACCATTTTATGAAATGGTTGAAGAGAATGGTTGTGACCATTCATCTATCTCTTCATTTTAAAAAAATATTAACTGCCATAAATATATAAATAAAACAAACAATATTAAAAGTTTTATTTGTTTTGGAACTTTTAGTGGCTATTGACACTATCTATAGGTTCGTATCGTTTTTCTTATCTTTGATTTTGACTAGTAACTTGTGGGTTTGGTGTAGATTGGATCTGTTTTCGAGTACATAAATCAGAGGCCTGTGTTTGGGGTTTTGGAGTCTGATAGCATATTTTATGCTCCGGTGCTCGGATTTTTCACGTTTACCGGCATTCCCACTTCGGTACGTTGGTTTTTATCATCCTGTTTGTGCGACTTAATGAATATTCTTTGCAGGAATGTATGGGTAAAAGCCATAACATGTGGGAGTACCCAGTGTAATGTGAAATGTTTTGGAATGTTGAGAAGTCTTCTTTTCATTCTGTAATTTCTTGTGCTTAGAAATTGAGGAAAAAATTGTACTTAACAATTTGTTAATTATGTGATTGTTTCAGCTTTAAGGAAAAAAATACTTCTATTAAGCTGAGTGAAAATTTAATGTTCTAGCTTAAAATTTCTTTTTCTTAAGCCAAAAAGCTCTGCGCAACGCTAGTAACAGTATTTCTTAAAAAAATAAAAAATTTATTGATTTGATGTAGGCGTTTTTGTGGTTCAAGTCGGTTGAAGTGGCTAATAAGGAGGCCGAAGAGCAAGACCGAAGGGATGGCTTTCTATAAAGTCAGATGTACAGCTGAGGCCCATGGCTACCCTCATTTTGTGCTGAATCTAATACTTGTTCTGTAAGTTATACCAAAATTGTTTTGTGAAGCTCAATTACTCCGTGTTCTTATGTTTTTTCTTTACCATGCTTTGACATATATTTTGATTGATCTGCGAGGATCTTGTAATTATCAACGACGAGCTTAAATTCGGCGTTCACCTGGTTGACTGAAGCTGGAAGAGCATTTTTTATTGAATTATTGTGATTATACATTCTATGTTTTTACTTACTTCCTTAAGTGGTGACATTACAATTTAAAATTCATCGTTTAACGAAAGCTGAGTAAGCGGATATGTAGTGTCATTTTCAAAAAATAGAATAGGAGAAGGGTCAGAACCATTAATGCTGCTTTAACATCATTGTAAAAGAATTCAAATCATACCAGCCGTTTCCTAAATGAGAGGATTTTCATTATCAGGGACAATTGGTGGCCTTTGCTTGTATAGCTTAATTTATCACTGAGTTATGTTTATGTATCTAGTTTTCGTCTTATTCCAATTGTATTAGAAAGCAGATTTTAGGCTAAACAATTCCACGGAATTGATAGACGCTCATATGGTTTTTTATGGTCCATTTGGTGTGTGGTGAAACTTCAGTTTCAGTTTTGAAAATCTGAATTCAAGATTAGCATTTTTAGGGGGACTTTTAAAATAGGTTTTTGAGATTCCTTTTAACATTTAAGCATAGAGAATCAAGCCATAGAATAGAGCTCTTTTTAGGATTGCAACTTCAGGCAGTCACGAAAGGAATGCAGAGCAACTGGCGAGTGCTTCTTAATCGCAAAATACTTGCGCAAATAGCTTTATTTACTAACAGCTAATTAAGGGAAGTTCAGAAACATACTAAGGGATCCTCTCCTTATTGATTAAGAAATAAATGAAATAAAAAAGATCGAGAATTTAGAACCTACAATCAATTGCTATTTCCTGTAAGAAACTTATCCCCAAACAAACTTTTTGAATTTCAGAAAAAGAAAACTCCACCGAGCAAGATCTTTTAGTCGCTTCTTTTTAAGTTGTCGAATATCATGTCGCAATTGCCATGCAACAGATTACTCAACTAGCCCACAGGCTGTAGCTTATAATGTCTTGTTTAGAGAGGCCATCTTCTCTTTTTAGCAGCATACGTTCTGTGCACTTCAAAGCATTTGTATCTTCATATATGCTTTTGACTGCTAGTTTTGATATCTTTTTATCGTATTATAAATCTTTCATTTGGCTAACTGGTGATTTGCAAATGTATGCAACATTTTTGGCAGCATCTATACTGTTATAATTGTGTGTTTGGATCTTCCTATATGCTTTTCACTGTTAGTTCTCATCGATTATCCTGTCATCGTGTTATAGTTCTGTTATTTGGCTAAGCAAATGTTATGCAACATACGTGTGTATGATTGTGTGTGCCTATGTACATAGATATATGATTGACCTTTTCCCAGTGTAGTGGTTCTCTAATCCTTTGGAGCTATGCTCTTCTCGAGCTGTTTCCTGGTTGTAGTTAAGCTATGCTCTCAAGTACACCAGTATTTGCTTATCAAGTTCATGTCCAAATTTTCGTTGTGTCTTAAAGGATTACAAACTTTCACTCAATCCTCAGTGTTAGAGCACAGTACTTTCTGTTAAACTTCTATATGGAGCATCATCACATGTTCTCTATGTTCATTTGCCAATATGACCTTTCATGTTGTCTTTTTTTTAGCATAACATATTTATAGCATGGGATAGGAAAAGGTTAGTGTCTTAACCTTCACAACAATTTATTACTTTATCAAAATGAAATTCAGGGCGGCAGCCAAAAGTTTTTAATTAAACTTGAATCATATATTATTTACTTGAGGGCAACATAGGGGCTTGGCTTTGGCAAATACAAACTTGTGGGAATGAAATAGTTCAAGTTCTCCAAAAGTTGTCATAGATCTATACGACCCCTATTTGTATTTTCTCGGTATATTGCGGCACTACCTAAGCAACTGATTCTCTCCACTTATGATTCTTATATCTAGCTTATATGATGGACAGCTTTTAATATGAAACATCAATTTTGCTTGAGGTTTCAACGTGTCTGAGCTCAAAAGCCACACTCCAATATCGTCTCTTATCCGTTTCGGTTATGGCTTCTTCTCAAACACAAACAACTTGTGGTGAACACAAGCTTTCGATAGAAGAAGAAACGAAAGCGAATGGTTTGAAGCTACTAAAGAGGGCTCAGTGGCTAAGAGCAGCAATTTTGGGCGCAAATGATGGCTTGCTCTCAACCACATCTCTCATGCTGGGTGTGGGTGCAGCCAAAGAAGATCAACGGTCCATGATCCTCTCTGGCATTGCAGGAGCTGTTGCTGGTGCTTGTAGCATGGCGGTCGGGGAA
The DNA here is from genome assembly GCA_001753735.1 of Embelia ribes. Classification (NCBI taxonomy): domain Eukaryota; kingdom Viridiplantae; phylum Streptophyta; class Magnoliopsida; order Ericales; family Primulaceae; genus Embelia; species Embelia ribes. The sequence goes on from MKEJ01038657.1 coordinate 10,853, forward strand.
TACGTTTCTGTTTCCACCCAGAGAGATATCGAAGCGAAATTGAGAAAAGCTTCCCACTCCGTTTCCAAAACTAGCGAGGGAGATGTGAAGCTAGATATCACTAATCCAACTCCTGTCAATTTGATCGGGTCACCCACAATGACTCCTTTGAGAAGCATTTTATGCAAAAGAATGAATGACTCGGATCAATCTTTTGAAAAATCTTCTCCCGTTATAGTAGCTGAAAAAAATTCGCCCCTCGTACGAAATTCGCCAGTTTCCATCTATTCTCTGAAGTCTCCGGTGATGAAAGTGGTGGACACCGATTCGAAGCAAGCGAAAATGGAAGTGGAAACAAAAATGGAAATGGAATCACTTCCAAATCCTTACAAGGCGACAAGTGCATCTGCCCTGTCATTCTTGTTCGGGTCATTGTTTCCATTAATACCGGCAATACTCGTTACTAATGATTTAATTAGAGTTTTGGTGATAATATTGGTGGCATCAATTGCCCTAGCTTTGTTTGGGGGATTTGGGGCTTACCTTGGGGGGTCTTGTGTTAGGGTCTCTGCTATAAGGGTTTTACTGGGAGGGTGGATTTCAATGGCTATTACTTATGGGTTGCTTAAGCCTTTAGATAAGGATCGAGAGAGACATGATTCCAAATAAGGCTCGTGAAATGGTAACTCGGTGTCCCTCTCTGAATAAGGCTCGAGAAACGGTAACTCAGTGGACACGATTCCGAATAAGGCTCAAGAAATGGTAACTCAGCGCACCACTCTTGATATTGTGTGTGTGTAATAATATTTGTCGTAGGAAACAAAAATCGCGTCGAATGACTACAATAAAAATGTTGTATTTAAGAAATGCAATAAAATGGATTCTCTGCAAATGAGACTTTCACTGAGTGGCTGAATTTCAATAGCTATTACTTATGCGTTGCTTAAGCTTTAGATAAGGACAGAGAGGGACACAATTTCGAATAGGGCTCGAAAAAGGGAAATGCAGCACACCCGTCTCCCCCAATTCTGCATGCATATGATCGGGCTGCTTGACCTTATTCGTGTTGTGGCTAAATTGAAAGTTCTATGCAAGAAATACAATAAATTGGATATTTCCGATAGGATTTGTAGTGTATCATTAAGATCGTCAAAATGGCCAAATTGGACACAACTAGGTGTCTGCGAGTTTTTAAGGACTAAGTTGAGCCCAATTCGAGTATTGCTAGACCCAATATATATATTTATTAACGCAAAGGTAAATAGAATTTTCGAGCGAGTTTGAATCTTCTCATTTTCAGTTGAGTCAAATTCGAGATCAGATTTACATTTAAATTCGAGTCGAGTTTGAGCTCGAGCTCAAGTAGTGTAAATTCAAATTGTCTCAAATTCGAATATAACTAATATTCAGCTTGATTATTCTCGTTTTCACCTTGAGAGACATCCTATTTGGATACAACTAAAAGGCATGAACTTTTGCATTTGATTTTTTAAAGTAATTTTCTGATGATGTGAATGAAAACATGAATGCTAATGGGACAGCAGCCACGAATTATAGTGCATTTAATGTGAGAATAGGAACTAGGAAAGTTGAAGATGGTTACGATGGCTACATGTGGCCCCTCGACGACTTGGAAAGGGGTGTCTTATTAAAAAAGAAATTGGTTTTGGAGTCGGAGGAAAAATATAAATTATATGAATAGAATTTTTTCTAC
>MKEJ01038662.1:0-12101 GCA_001753735.1 Embelia ribes
TATTTAAATATATAATAATTTTATTTTTCAAATGTGTCCATATTTCATTTTCAACTTATCAATATATGTATGATAATATGTAAGAATACCTACATAGTGTAAAATCTCCACTTTCTTAAAAATTATCATATAATACCAAATGATACATCATATAATTTTAATTTTTATAACTACTATCGGTGCCCAATCTTAATTATATATGTATCATTTCTCTTAATTTCCCTAAAATTATTTTCCACTCATTAATCTATATATATTTTCCTTTTTCTAGAAAGACTAGAACATTTACCCTCCCTTGAACAACCGACCCACAACCAAAAAGGAGTAGAAAAGAGATTCCTAACCCACGGCCACGATCTCTCTCTCTCTCTCTCTCTCTCTCTCTCCATGGCAGGCAGGAGGCTGGGCTTGCTCTTTGCCCTGGTGGCTGTCGCATCAATCGCGGCGGCTAGTGGGAACTCGGAAGGGGACGCGCTGTACGCGCTGAGGAGGAGCGTGTCGGATCCGGACAACGTGCTCCAGAGCTGGGATCCCGAACCTCGTCAACCCCTGCACCTGGTTCCATGTCACCTGCAACCACGACAACCGCGTCACTCGCCTGTATACTCTCTCTCTCTCTCTCTCTCTCTCTCTCTCTCTCTTGTTTATACGTTTGGTGTTGTTTTTGGATTGATAGAAAGGAACAATAGCGGATCAACTTAAGCAAAAGATGACTTGATTGATTAATTTGGACTGGAAAGTGATTATGGAGTTAATGGAATTAGAAATGATCTTATTGAGGCTAGTTTGTGGTGGGAAGAGGGATAATTAGGGCTTTGTTGATTAAATTCGAGCTGAAAAATGGTTCAAAAACACGAAAATAGAGCCAGAGATGAACAATAGTCGTCCAAGTTCAAGGAGAATTCTATAGCAAACACCCTATTTTCTAAGGGATTGGATTGAGTTTGGATGGTGGGATATTGACCCTGCATTTAATTCCTAAAATTTAGGTTTTGCAGCAATCTGGAGGTGCTGATGGCAGCGAACCTAGAACAATTGAATTGAATATGTATTCAGTAATTTCAAATGGTGTTTTGTCTGCTGGTTTGTGGTTCGTGAAGGACTAGTTTCGAATTAGTGGATTCAATTAAGATGAAAAATGAAGAAAATGATTTTTTCCGAGTTGAAATATGTTTTTCTTCTGGTTGTCTACAAAGTTGATTGTTGATTTTCATGGTTGCTGTAGTGCAATCAAAATGAATATATGCACAATTAGTTTCATTTTGCTTTACTTCAAAGGATATGTTCTTTGAGAGTTCTTATTGATATTTTTTGGTTGGAAAATGTTCGTGGTGGAGTAATTCGACGTAAAATTAATGATTTTGCATATTGTTTTTGGAAAATTAGGATTACAGCTTGTTGAAGAAAGGATGTTGGATTAGCGCTCGTTACTCAACTTATTCATATTTAACATTTTTAGGAGTTTAGTGGTACTGGATAGTAGAAAAACATTGGTTCGTGTCTTGGATTTGTATGATTGTTCTTATCTACTATGTCTATTTCAGTATTGATTCTTTTTTGATATTTACTTTCAGAATAGAATAGAATTTCATTACACAAGTATCTTCCCGTTCTTGTATTGGTGCAAATATATGCATGTATGTATTTGAACATAGTTGGTGTTAGAAATCTGATTGTCTGACTACGTCTTCTGAATTACACCTTTTCCCTTGGAATGCTCTTTAAACATCGGTGGACTAAGCACGTTAGCAAATTTTCATAGATGGAATGTTCGATACTTTAACATCAATCAGATTGCTAATTTTATTTTGTTCAATTATATACAATGAGTGTGCTTCAAATACTCACATTGCTGATGTGTGTATCTATTTAACCCATCACAATGTGATCGTTTCGCTGCAGGGATTTGGGCAATTCTAATTTATCTGGTCATATTGTTCCTGACCTTGGGAAGCTTGAGCATCTTCAATATCTGTAAGTATATGATGTAATTGTACTTATTTATTTTCCTTTGCATTGATGGCCGAAATCCGAATTGACTGTTGTTTGAGACTTGCTTCACTTAGTCAAACCGTGTCTGGCTGTCTATAAAGTACCTCATCTGTTCTTGCTAATCTTTGTTTATGCTTATGTATGCTGTGAAACTCTCTTGGGTGCAGGGAACTTTACAAAAATAACTTTCAAGGTGCCATCCCCTCTGAGCTTGGAAATCTGAAGAGCCTAATCAGTTTGGATCTATATAACAACAATATCTCAGGGACCATCCCTTCTTCCTTGGGGAAATTGAAGTCTCTGGTGTTCTTGTGAGTTCAATTTTTTGCCATTCATTTTACTCTTGTGCTTGATCTCTGATTAACCTGTCCAAAGGAGAGTTCTTTATCTCATCATTTTTGTGTAGAACTTACAGTTTCTAGGACACTTAGCCTATAACTTGTACATTGTGATCTTTGATTCTGTTACATTGAATAATTTATTTGTCATTTCTTTGGTTCTTGGTATTCTTGAGGATCCCGAATACAGCTGCCTCGTGGCTTGTGTTGTCCATCTAGATATCCCTTATCATGCAAGACCTAAACTTTAGCGGTTAACCTCCATCTTTTTCATGAAATGAGCTTCTGAACATAATGGGAAGCTTTTTGACATGTAATTCATTGCTTCAGTGCTACTTGAATGGTTATTAATGGTAAAGGCCCTAAATTAAACAAGAACAAGTTCCACATATCGATTAAAAATTCCGGCCTCTTTCTTTATAAATTAAGCTTATATTTATCTTGAACATATAATCTTTAAACTGATTCTATAACAAGGTCAGCTGATCATTAGTCATATGTGAGACCCAATTGGAATACAAACAGTAACCCCTACCGAAGGACATATACATGATTGGTTGAAAGTGGCAGATTAGTTCAATTTTGAAACAGCTTTGAAAGAAGACTTTCACGATTAGGTTAGGGTCAGACTAAAAAAAAAACATGTCCAGAAGCTTCGCCCTTGATATCTTCTCTCTTTCTCTCTTCTTTTATGCATACATGTGTATCTGTTGGACTATCAATCTTATAATTGTTCTTATTTTGCCGGGCAGGCGACTTAATGATAATCAGCTGACTGGAAAAATTCCGAAGGAGCTTGCTAGTGTTTCCAGTCTGAAAGTTGTGTAAGTAATGCATATACGATTTTAGTTCTCTTTTCAGGCTGTACAATAAGGGGATTTAGTAACATGAGTGTTTCTATGTCCTCTCAGAGACATCTCAAACAATAACTTGTGTGGAACAATTCCAACTACTGGTCCATTCGAGCACATCCCTCTAAACAAGTAAGATCATCTTATCTCATGATCTATCACCACTCAAACTTCAAATATGATTCTTAAGTTCTTTTTTATGCGTTCTGGCAGCTTACCTGAATGGTAATTGATTCATTTTGACTCACTTTTTTTATTTCTAAATATAAATTGTATAGCTTCGAGAACAACCCTCGATTGGAAGGCCCGGAGTTGTTGGGACTTGCAACTTATGACACGAATTGCTCATGAAAAAGTGAGCGATCTGATGCAGTAATCTGCTGCATCTCCACTCTCTAATTGCTGCCTTATATCCTAAGAAGTGTTGATAATTGTTGTGTTTCAATTGTTAAAGGAAAAACACTGGTTTGGTGACTTTTAAGTCATATAAAGTACACCATTGATATGTTATTGGGTTAGGTCATATGATGTCAGATGTATCATGTTTATGATTCCTATGCTTGGGATCAACTGTAATTCTACTTTTGTGTATTCTAGCATATTTGTGGACCTAGTAATTTTGCAAAATAGTTTCGTCCGGGTGTCTTGCAATTATTTACTTGATGAGAAGTAAAATTGTCACTCATACAGTAACTTTATAGTCCAAACTAAGGGAGGCCATCCGATTGTCCATCGTCCAAAGTTAACCTAACAAATTTGGACTCGAAATCTCAGATGCTATTCCTACTTTACCAATACAGGCCTAGAATTAAATAGCCACAACTCACAAAAACGAACCCTTCGGTTATTTTGTGCCGAGATTCAGAGTGACCCAATCCAGAGTCTTGTATCGTGTAAGCTTGAAACAATGTAATCAAGTGTATTTTTTTCTTCTGCAACTAATAAATTAAATTTGCAATTATAGGCGCGACAAGCATGTCAACAATGACAATTATGCCAAAACATCATCTAGTTTAGTGCGAGGAAATTTCATATGGATTTTCAAAAGAGAAGGTGATATGTTAAGCAGTTACCACTCATACGAGGCAAATCATTCCTTGATATAAATCCAAGACAGTTTAATTTTGATTTTTAAATTGCTAATAATTGGAACTTTTTGCCTGTGGACTACTAGTTTATGTAAAACAATCTACATGGTGATAACCTGCATTAATTATTTTATCCCCGTATTGAACTCTAAAAAACTCCAAATTAATTTATAGAAAATGCAATTCAAAATACGAAACACAAACAAAAAGTAACTGTTCAGCATCATATTATTTTTAACTTCTTTGCAGAAAAAGCACGAAAATTGAATCTTGGAGAAATAAAGATGAAACAGAGCTAAACTTTCCAAATCTGAGCTAAAAACACGCGTATTTTTTGCTAAATAAACGAAGAAGTTTTCCAATTTATTGGCAATACAAGAAATCGATCTCTTCGAAGCATGGTATTTCCATTTGTTAATATCAGAACTGAGTAGCTCAGCTTGCACCATCTTGAAAGGGATGAACATGCTTAGTAATGGGCCCAGTCATTACCTCACATGAGAACAAATATATTCGATTACTAGCAATTTATATACTAATCTTGCACGCATCGTTTTATCATGAGATAGATTAATGATCCCAAAAAGCAAGGGTTTAGGCTGAATTTAGCAGGCATACGACTGTGAGAGTTTGTATTTACAAAAGAACGAAAAAAAGAAAGATATGTAATTAGGTCTAATTGAGTCGAGCATAGGTTGGTTCAAGCTCGGTTAAATGAAATAACATTAGGTTTAGGGTCCAAACTCGAATTACAATTCAAGGCCGAGCATCCTTCGAATGAGCTTCTTTTAAGATTGATTTCTTTTGCACACTAAATAATTCTAGTATTATGATAATTTATGTAATGTGTGGATAATTAGATGCCAAATATAAAAAAGTAAAACAAGTACATGCCTAAAATATTCAATACTATTGGGTATATGATTTTGTTTTAACAAGTTTGATCAAAACGCTATCACTATGTATTTGGTAAAATATAATTACAAATTTTGTAGGTTACTTTAGTAAACAGATACTAATAATGAGCCCCGTGACATAGTGCCTAGCTCGGATTGTAGCTTTATTGAGCTTATTTTCTGGCTAATCCTAATAAGCCGCAAATCGAGTTCATTCTCAACCCTCATCAAACCAAGATCAAAAAGCTTGTACCCGTGAAACGACACAAAAAGGATGGCCCCCAATGCGTTACTGTTGCTATATTCTTTCTTTGAAGCTATAGGAAAAAATTAGTAATCAAATTGCTAAAAAGGAAATAAAACTGCGTTGCCTTCAAGAAATGCATTTTTCTTGATATAGTAATCCCTTCATAATGAGAAAACTAATTGTGTTACGCCACGAACATATTTTCTCCGACTCAACACCCAATCCCCATACCTCTACATATATATATATATTCATTCACTAGCATAACAACCGAACACAAAAGGGTTAATTATAATCACTAGAGAATTAAAAAAACTTGTACATTTTGAGTATGGAAAATCAAGGTAATAAGTTGGCTGTTATGGTAGGTATCCTCTACAACCCACCGTCGAAGGCCAGCCATTTAGAGGGGTGCATAAATGACGTGGAGGCAATGAAGGCATTGCTCATTAGCCGGTTTGGGTTCGACTCGTCTAATATCGAGGTCATCACAGACGGGCCTGAGTCGAAGGTTCAGCCCACAGGGGCCAATATTAAGAAAGCTCTCAATCGAATGGTCGAAAAGGCACAAGAGGGTGACATTTTGTTTTTCCATTTCAGCGGTCATGGTACGAGGCACCCCTTAGACCCAAATCATCCTGAAAAGTTAGATGAAGCTATTGTTCCTTGCGATAAAAATCTCATCTTTGGTAATTGATCTCTTCTCAACTTGTTTATGATTCTTAAACCATAGAATTTAGAAGGGACTTAAAAGCTTGTTTTAGCTTCTCACTAAAAATATCCTGAATAATACTAGTTGCATCAAGAATTAAAAGCTTGATCATATTTATGGACCAATATTTTTAAAGCTTTCATGTACTTGCTAAAAGAAATTTTCACTTCTTCGGCCTAAGTACATCTTGGTTCTAGGTTTTGGTAAAGACATAAACTATACAAATTTTCTAATGGATTATATTATAAATATCAACCCTATTGACTAGTGAATTGTAGTAGGCCCAACGTAAGCTACAATTTTAATAATTTAAATTAAATTTTTATATTTGTTTGTGGGTTTGTGTAGATGTGGACTTCAGAAGGCTAGTGAACCGTTTGCCAAAGGGATCCACATTCACAATTTTGTCTGATTCATGCCACAGTGGTGAGCTCATTGCCCAAGAAAAAGAACAAATAGGTCCCTCTACGGAAATGAAAATTAACATTCAAGGACCAACACTCTCTCGAAAATCGAGATTCATCCCTATGGAATCAATACTCCAACACCTTTCCTCCCAGACAGGGTTAAACACTTCTGATGTCGGGACCCACTTGCTGGCGCTGTTTGGGTCCGAAGCCAGCCTCAAGTTCCGTCCGCCTCAGAATCACGTTGCTGATGTGGATCCACCGTATCAGCCTGATGGTGGGATTTTGCTTAGCGGGTGCCAGAAAGACGAGTTGTCTCGTGAGCTGGAGCACGGAGAAGGCGTAGAAAAACCACACGGAGCATTCAGCAATGCCGTTGAGATAGTGTTGAAGAAGCACGAGGGACCGATCACTAATAAAGAACTTGTGAAGTTGGCCAGAGAGGTTCTGCGTGAGCAAAAAATTAATGATCAGCACCCATGTCTCTATTGTAGCGATGCCAATGCTACGGCAACCTTCTTAATGCAACCACTTAAATTTTAATATTTAATAATATTATAAGTTTGCTTTTATATATTCCATATTGGTGGGGTTAATGGTTAGTAAATAAGTCGAGTAAGCCAACTATGCAAAATGGAATTGTGTATATAATGTGTCATCTGGCCCATCTATTATCAATGTAAATTTGTAATAAAAGGATACATATATATTAAGGATTTGTGTGTTACTAGCTTTGATATTTAAATTACCTAAATGTAGCTTCAGAAAATTAGAAATCTATAGTATAATACATGAAACCTCAGGGGTGGGAGTATAATTCCTCCCTGGGAAAATATATTGGAACCAACACTGAATTGATTCGTCAAAAAATTTAACTACAGCGGCAATATCGCCTTTAAGGCAAAGTTCGTTGACAAAAGTACTGATCAAGTGTACACAGTTAGGTTGATGACCAAGTTTCAAAATTCTATCAAACACGTGTAAACTTAAATTGGTTCCATGCGAGCAACAAGATCCAGGTCCTCACAAACGAGCAACCAATATAGTAAAAGTTATTGACCGAATAGTGGAAAAGGCCCAATGTGGTGATATATTGTTTTTCCTTTTTAGTGGTCACGACACGTTGACGTCCTTGGACCCTCATCATCCTGATAAATTAGATGACGCTATATATCCTCGTGATGGCAATTTAATTACTGGTAATTAAGATTTTCTCAACTTGTTTATGGTTCTTAAACCTTAGAACTTGCAAAACATTGAAAAAGCTTGTTTTGGTTTGTTACAAATATATCCTAAACAAAACTAGTTGTTCATTCTATGCTTGTAGTCTTTTGTGGTTAAAATATACTTTCCCAAAATCTCAAACTGCTTATCAAAACTACTTTATTGATCTACTTAACAAACGCAATATTGAAATTAACATTGAAGCTTTTAAATAAAAATAACTTTTGGAAACGGTTTTTAAGTTCACATCCATACCAACTTGAGCTTAACCCAATGTGCTACTGCAGCTTTTTTGATGCAACAATCTAAAGCTCAATATTTTCTTGACGTAAATATAACGAATTACTAAATAAGGCGAGTTAGCCAAAGAGAGTGATATGCGATGTTATCGACTATGTAAATTGAAATAACAAGTGATCCATCTATTAATACAAATATGGAATAAATGGGTACATGTATCAAGGATTTGTATGCCATTTCAAGTGATGTTTACAAGACCTAAATGTAACCTTTATTAATTAAGAGGTGTATATTATATTACAAGGTACCTAGGTGGTGTAGGCGTAATTTATCACGCTGGAGAGATATATTATTTATGCCTATAGCTTTAAAAAAATAAAAGATATCATGGCCGACTGAGGACCGTCCGATCGCTACGGCAATGACGTGGTAGATCTAGATTATAGTCCATATGAGGCGGCTACAATGTCGCGTACGAAACCGCGTAACCGTGTCTGTAGATAATTATTTTTAATTTTATTTATATTTAATGCATGGCCAGAAAAGGACTATCAAACTTGCACATCATGAGGATAAGAAAAATATTTGCGAAATTTCTATGACGGAAATTAATTTATCTAACTAAGATCACAAATCCACAAAATATTTTATACATTTTTTTTTCAAATTTATCTTTCATTTTATTTGTTTATAACAAAAATTATTATATCCAAAATAATAACTTAATTATTTTTAACTTACATATCTTTTATTAATAAATAATAATATATCTTTAAAGATATAATTTGATAATTATTAAAAAAAATAGTAAATTAAAATAAAAATATCAAAAGTTAAGTAATTATAATTTACAGTTATTCACATGTCTATCGAATTTAATAAGATATTTAAATATTATATTAGTTTTCAAAAATACAAATTAGTATCGCAAATTTACAGAGATATATTAAAATTTTATTTTTATTTTTATGATAAGTGTTTTTATTGCTTTAGATAATAAATTTATAAATAACATGAATATCAAACGTGAGTGTGCTAATAATAAATAATTAAATAAATATGCAAGTCGCAGTTCTTATTGTCCAAGTATTTAAAAGATATATTAAATGAGTTTTCAACTCATAGTTTGGATCAAATTTCTATTTAGTCTTAATAGTCTCATTTAAATATTAATAGTCCTCAAATTTTTAAAAACTAACAGACATGGTCACTAAATTTTAAGAGATGTATTTGGTGAGTTTCATAGTATTTTTCTAATTTTAAAGTTACTATTATGGTCATAGGGGGAGAAAATACTTACTTAAATAATTATAGAAGGATTACTGATTTACTTTAATAAATACTAAAGATTAACTAATATGATTTAGTTAATTTAGAATCAAGGATGGCAATGAGGCGGATTTTATGGGCATCGATCTTGGCTAAATTGATTAAAATGCTTTCAAAGGTACCTTGTGATTTTTTAATAAATATGGTATGAGAATCATATACCAGTCATAAATTAGTTTGGTGTTAGAATTGACGTCTCAGATACTTATTGTCTATTATCTACTGTCTATTTATTTATTATAGAATATTCGATACTCGCAATTTGGCAGTACCCATTCATATTAGAATAAACATTACCTATTAAGATAGTAAGTAAAAGTAAACAAATTAAAGATGTGTTTGAATGGAAGTTAAACTTAAGTTATATATTTTTTTTCCATTGAGTTATAAGAAAATTCTACATGATTTGCTAGCAATAAATTAAATTTTGAAAAAACAAAAGTACTATTTGCCTTTTATTCGAACAAGATAATAAAATATATTAAAGACAAACTGCTTGGAAATAGGCATAACGAAACACATTAGTGAAATTCAGTTACAATAAATGGCAAAAGATTTTGTAATAAGTATCCACATCCTAAATAGAATAATTTTGACATTTAATTAGAAATTTTAAATAGCTTTGATACGGTTTTGAGCTTTTGATATATTAATTAGTAATAATGATTGTGATATTATAATATTTTGGTGATACCTTACTCTTTGTCACTCTTGTGAAGGATAACAAGCTATGTAACATTTTCAGAACTGGATACCATTACTGTTACAATTAAAAATATAGGGAACCGTGGATTTTATTTTTTAACCTATAGGACAACAATTGTATATAATCCAAAATAAAATTAATTTTTGTGGAAATTACTATAATTAGATTAGAACTCGGAAAAGGGAGGGCAAAGCGGTAAAATCGGAATTGTAGAAAATTCAAGAAAATCGATTCGCATCCGCTATATAAGACCCTCTCTCTAGCTTTCAGTTTTACACTGTCCCCTCTATATATATATCATATATAATAATAATAATAATATATATACGTGCGATTTGTATCTCTCTAGCGGAGGAATGGCGGATCAGCTAACCGACGATCAGATCTCCGAGTTCAAGGAGGCCTTCAGCCTATTCGACAAGGATGGAGATGGTATGCATCTATGCTTTTTCTGTATCTATTGTTTCACATGTTCAGATCTTGTCAAAATTACTGATTCAGATGATGTGCTAAGGCTTTAGAATGTCTTTATTTTGTCGAAATTGGTACTGTTTCTTCACTTTTTGGAGATGGTTATGGATCTATTCTTTTTCTGTTTGTATTGTTTCAATTATTTGGATTTTGTATTTAGCTTGAGAGGTTGTTTATGTGGAACAGATCTAGATTTGGGCTGTGGTTATTGATTTGGATGATTATCTAAGGATTTAGATTTGTTTATTTTGTCGAAATTGGTATATTTTATTCTGTTTTGGGTCGATGTGTTTATTTATAAATAAATGCTATTGATGTGAAATTAAATTTGCAAATGGCTGTTGTGTAAAGATGTGATTAGCACTGTTTTATAGAGCTATTTTGGGCATTTATTTGAGTTTGAGATCTATTCTGCGCTTTGTTTTTCCATATGTTGTGTTGGTTTATTAAGTGGTGGTAGAATTCGTTAGAAGTTAGAACAATATTGATGTGCACATGAAGATAAAGATCGTTGGTTTGTATGTTGACAAGGTGTTAATATGGTATCTGGGGGTATTTCGAAATCAACCATTCATGTTATGGGTATGGTGCTGTAAGGCCCCATTTGGGGATGATAAGATTTAAATTCAAGCTAATATGGACATCTAACATGCATACAGATCTTTTGCAGCTGTTTTTTCCCGGCCACTACACAATATGTGTGCTGTAGTCCGGACATGTGTTTGTTGGTATTGATGAGATTTGGCTATCTGATAGATTATTATTACCAAAAAATGAATTCCAAACTCTTGCTCAAAATCTGTCCGTTTCTCTCTCTCTCTCTGTATCTATCTATCTATCTATCAATAAAGGAAATGTATGTCAATAAAGTTCCCAAATGCATAATATGAAATTCCTATGGCTGTTTCACAAATGTTTAAGAGTTCTCAAGTAACGTTCGATTTGGAAAATCCCCGGATCAAATGATATATATATGAATTATTCTATCTGAGGCCTGCGTATTATAATTTTGTTGACATGGAAGTTTTTGCTCTTCATCAAATTGTATGATTTACGATGATTGTACTATCTGAGGCATGAACAATATTGTTACAAGTGGAATCATTACTTTCTATTCTCTGTCCTGTATCTGGCTCTTAAGAACATTACGAATGTATCCTAATCATGTTGTTGTTTGATGTATTTGACTCTTCCAATCATTCTACAAGATGCATCATTGCTGAACTGTGATAAAATTTTAACCAGGTTGCATCACCACCAAAGAGCTGGGAACTGTAATGAGGTCGTTGGGGCAAAACCCAACTGAGGCAGAGCTCCAGGACATGATCAATGAGGTGGACGCTGATGGGAACGGCACCATAGACTTCCCTGAGTTCCTCAACCTCATGGCAAGGAAGATGAAGGATACAGACTCTGAGGAGGAGCTGAAAGAGGCCTTTCGAGTCTTCGACAAGGACCAGAATGGCTTCATCTCAGCCGCTGAGCTCCGCCATGTCATGACGAACCTTGGTGAGAAGCTCACCGACGAAGAAGTCGACGAGATGATCAGGGAGGCTGATGTGGATGGCGATGGCCAGATCAACTATGAGGAGTTCGTCAA
>MKEJ01038662.1:12158-31884 GCA_001753735.1 Embelia ribes
TTTTTTTTTTTTTTTTTTGCGTCTGTCAGACCCTTTGGAAGGATGAAACGGTATGTTATGCTTGTGTTTGTGGAATTCTGTTTATGTTGATCTTGTCTATTGTGACTTAAATTGGCATTTAGCAGCTTCTAATGTATAATTTTTGTTCCCTTGTATCTTTTTCACTGCAGTTTGATCGCCTTTCGGTTGAATTCTTCATTTTCACAGAAAATTCTTCATTTTCACAGAAAATGCTTCATTTTAGATTGTTGCTATATAAAGTTTATATACTTATTGTCCCACGACCAGAAAGTGATCGGCCAGGATCTCACATAGAATCATCTGACTCTTGCGACTTGCTGATCTGCCACAATATGCAACCATTTGCTGCTCGGCAATCCTGAAGATAATCATGATTTCCAATATTCTCCATAACGACTATAATTGCATGCCTACTTAGTTTCACATTGTAACTTGGTGTAGGAATAGTAGACTAAAGGGACTCTAATTTGTGGCTTGGTGTTGGAATAGGAGACGAAAGGGACTATAGACTGAAGCTACGCTAACATCATCCTTCTCCTTTTGTTCAAAAAGCTGCAAGTTACGTTCTTCTCCTTCCTTGCTATCAACCCAGGCAAGTGCGAAAGCTACTTTGTAGCGAGAGGACCATATCCATGATATTCCCTTGTTCAGGTTTAAGCAAAAGAGCCTTGCATTATTGTTCCCGTCGTCCTGTTAAAATTGTTTGCAGATAGCATTACCGAGCATGACGATCATGTAATGCAGAAAGTTCATAATTTGTTTTCGCATACGAGATTTCTCAAATGGTGGCTGTCTCAAAGAACCCGCATATTTCAAGAAATTTAAACCGTAATTAAGACCGGATTGTGGAATAAATGAAGTTTAAGGGAATTCAATCATATATGCAATAAATTCCGGGAATATGCATATAGAGAATAGAAGATAAAGTCTGGTTCATCCATTGCCTGAAATTGTACATTACAGGGGGAAAGAAAAAAAGATTCAACTGTTAAACACCCAATTTAAGTTACTTATCCCATAGTTACTAGTGGTGTCAACAACTCTCTTTCAACCAAACAACAGCAACCAAATCAACAATCAAAAGACCCTCATAATCTCTTCAAACTCTTCTTCCTCGCATCCATTTTCTTCTTATCGGAGGGAGCTTTTGCTGTCCCGACATCCTTCTTTTGTACAGCTGGCACTGCCACAGAGCCGCTAGCGGAGCATAAGACTGAGGCCAGCGGGTCCACCTTGGTGAGCGTTGAATTAGAGGGAGCTAAAGGTGATGGCAATGGTAAAGCACCACTGTTCTTCTCATCAACATTGAGAGCTGATGTGTTTGACTGGTCAACGTTCAATGCTGTAGTCGACTCGGAAATAGCTCCGCTTTTGAACTTTGGTTTCGGCTTAAGAGCATGAATTCCAGTGTAGAGCCTATTAGAATGACAAGAAGAACGGTATACGATGATTGAATAAGGTGAACAATGATAAAATAAATCACGAGTAGAGGACATGAGAAAAAAATATGCAATAACAACTAGCACAAGGCCACAACCCTAGTCATTTGCATGGAATACTAGAGAAGTTCAAATGTAGACAAGGCATGCGATCCAAAAGCACAAAACCCTTGACACTAAAACTAAATCAAACTCCAAAAACTGAATGATAAATGAATAGAACCACAGGTTGGGAAAATGGTTCACCTTGCATGTCTGGCATACTCCTCGTAGTTTTCGAGCAACATCTTGCCAGCTTGCTCATTTAAAGCCGATTCAGGAAATGGTTCGATCAGCAGACACCTAACAACCTGAATTGAGACAACACAAAAGTGTGAAAAGACTTAAAGACGATAAGCTCAGTACATTAAATTTCTCAACACAAAAAAGGTTCAACGGGTTCCTCGAGTCAAAGGCCTTGACATTATGTTGAAAGAGAGCAAAGCCTCACACTGCAGATTAACTTACAATAAAGACATGTCGTAAACGAAGACTTGGATTCCAATCTTTTTTCAGTGTGTTCACACAAATCTCACCATTTGTTGCAATGTTCGGATGAAAAATCTTAGTCAAAAAGTAACCTGCAAAAATATCTCAAGTGTTTAATAAATCATAGAGTAAACTTAGATTGATGAAATGGGAAGTTAATGAAGCAACGTGATGAGAAAGATAAAAAGAAAAATACCAAGATTAAGATATAAAAAGAAACTAAACATCTGTAAGTTTAAATGAACCTTTAGAAGGAGAATGTGGAAAATCACGAGACAGTATCAACTTCATGCGGAAAACGCCATTCTCATATGGAGTTCCAGCTGCAAGGAATATCTTTGCTGAGGTTAAAAGCATTATCCATCAACGTAAAAAAGATCCAGAGAAAAGGAGAGAGAGAATGGAAAGCATACCTGGGCCTTCAATGTCCGCAAATATCATTGAAAAGTCGTCCTCATTAACACATACTTTGATACCTTCCGGGGGAGTTTCATCCAGATACTTCAATTCTTTTGCCAATTGCTTTATTACATTTGGTGGAAGATTTTCATTAGTTGCCTGCCAAATACAAAAGAATTTGACGATTTCACAAGGATTGCCATTGTATAATCATTCATCAACAGTCGCAAGCTTCCCATATTGGGTGAAAGGGCAAACTAATAGCTACAGAACAAGGAATAATAACACCAGAAATAATATTGTTTCCATAAAGTAGAGATCCAGAAATATGTTCGCCAATAGAAGGTGATAATAAATAAAAATGTTGCGGTTAATAAAAGGTATTATTGGCCTTGGCCCTTCAACTATAACAGCGTGCCCTGGAAATTGTATCATAATAAGATATAACATGTCCATGAAAAAAAACAATTTTCTCAGGCTTATCTTCCCACTCCAACACCAAAAATATCACCAGCCACTGGAAAATATAACAAATAACAAAACTGGTACTTTCAAATACAATCAAATCTCAACATTCATTACTTGCTAGTACCATACTGGGAAAAAGTTAGGGAAGCATGAAAAAGATAAAGTATAAACCAAAGAAAAAAGTTTTTTTATTGTCAGAGGGGGAAATGCGAATATTATGTGGAAACACAGAAACCAGTTACCATAGTCTCTGAACAAGGATGTGGTCGTCAAAGTGCTCCACAAGAAGCCAATACAAAATCAGAATTGCTAATTCTTGTCAATTATACTCGTCCTGGAGATGCTTAAGCCACGACAAGAAATCCTACAACATAGTACTTGTTCATTAAAGCTCAAGATCCCTAATAACAATCACGTGTGCTAAAAGCATACATCCACTAGATAATTAATACAAAAAAAAAAAGCCAGAAACTGTGTAGTGCAACAGGATAGCATTTAAAGTACTATCGGAGATGCTAAAGTCATAAACAAGAAACCTTACAACATACTAATTGTTCATTAAAGTTCAACACCCACTTACAACATATTCACCTTGCTTAATACAATCATTAAACACTTTCATACGACAAAGTAATTAAAAACTACTTAATGCGACAAGGTAGAAAGAATCAAAAGGATTATTGAGATGGTGGTTCACTAAGAAGCAGATCGTAATAACCAAAGAGATCTTATCGTGAATATCCTCTGCATGGGTATCCTTTTTAAGGTTCCACGTTGGGAAATACTTCCAAATTTGGGTCAGACAATGTTGACCATTATTTAGAAAAGACAGGCTCAAGATACCAGCAACAATTTAAAGAAGTATTGAAACCAATAAACACAAAAAGAGAAAACCAAAGTGATCACATTTCCAGCAGCAAAAACCCTAATACATTTTTAAGGTCATTCCTCTACGGCACAATCTTTAAAACCCTAAGTTCCAACTTCCAACTTCCAAGCACATAAGACAAACAAGAATGAATTCAAACTTTACAATATGGTATTGTTGAAAACAAGGAAGGGCATTACCAAAAAAAATGAAAATGAAGAAACGTTATTCAGCAGTTGAAATTTTCAAAGAGCACAGAAACAAGAGACAAAGCACACTCGTCAAACTACAAGGCCAAATAAAATAAAATATATACAGCTATACAGACAATCGTATTGATTTTCGTCCCAATTCAGCTGCTTCACAGCCAAAACATGACAAGTCAACAACTGCAATGCCAAAAGAGCCTAATTTTCCCTTAAAGATTGAATCTTTAGAAAAATTCAATGTCAATTTTATCAAATTGTATGTGAATAGAGCGAATTAAATCACTTTACCAAAGAAACAAAAACGATCATAAATTGTGAATAGAGACAACGGCAAATGGAAAATCATAAAAATGATTACAATGAACATACCTTTCAGATCAGAAATCAGAGGAAATGTACAAACCCTCCAATTTAAAAAAAAAAATCCAATTTGTACATGATAGGTAAATGTACATGTATCTAATAATTCGCACAAAAACTTAACAATTACAAATCAAACCCACAAATAAATTGGTCAAACACGAAGAGGGTTTCAATCAATTGAAAAAGTCAGGAATTTTTAAAGAGGGAAATATAATCACCTGAGAGAGATATAGGGGGAGAGAGAGAGAAGTGGGTTTTATGGAATTACTAGTAGAAAGCGATCTCTTTCTTGAAATGATTGATGCATTGAATGAGGCGACGAATAAATAAAGATTTAAATAAAATGGCACCGAATTTGGAATTATTGTGGCAATAAAAAAAAAAATTCGAATTTTAAAATGAAAAATTGAAGAAAGTATGCGTCGATCTTGTGAATCAACTATTTACGTTCATTTTAACGTTACCTTTGTGCGTCTGTAGATGACGCGCTCTTTGAACCAGCCTTACACGGGTACCGTTGAGATGCAAACGTTCGGTTCACGCTTTAATCTGCGCGTATGCTAGATAGGCTTCTCAGTCTTTTTTCCTTTTTGACAAAAATTATTGGTAAATGCAGCACGGATTTACTTAACGTTATAGCATTCCTTTAAATTTTCTCATTTACTTCTTACATTTCGTTTCTATATATAAACTTATTTTTCTCAGTAAAATTTCTCTAAAGTAAAATTATTCATACAATTTTTTATTACAAGATACATGGCTTATATTTCCCTTTCATATTCTAACTCTAAATTTTTATATAGATTACCCTTTATCCTTGCATACGTATGCCAAAAATTTACTCGCATTGCCCAGATAATTAGATCCTAGCAGTCAGCTACAGTAGGTGAGATCAAGAACTTCCAACTACATAATTAAGATTAAGAATCTCTCAAAGCACATGCTCAAAAGTCATGATTATTGATTACAACTCATACCGAAAGTCTACTAACAATATGTAATCAAGCTCGTTACAATGGATATGTAACACTTAAAATATAAATAATGATAGAAATAATTGGGTACAAACTAACCCGATGTACGGTCCCCTCCAAAAGCGGAGACGAGATTATCGGTTTGGTTGAGGTGACTAACATCACCCCAGGACTTTATGGTCCATCGATCCCCATCGTACAAATGGAATATATTTACAGATGTGTTCATAACCCGACCAGGATCACCGTTTGGAGAAGCTCGCTCATGGAGTGCTCTTATTACTCCACCATGAGTGACCACGACTATTCTCTCTCCTGCGATTGTAGTACGAAATTTTAACAAAAGAGAGAGAAATTACAAAACGAGCCATTCTACACTGTAAAAGTAAGGTCATACTCATAAAAAAATAATACACATGGGACTAAATTCTTGAACAGTATAAAAAACTAATGCTAAGCACAATCACGACTGTCGTGGCTATGTAATCTGCGTTGTCCACTACACGCGCCAATGACTCAGATCACAAAATCCCGATAGTCCAACAATAAACACTTATCTTAAGTGTAAATTAACAAATGGAAGTTAAAATCAACTTGTACCTAAATGCTTGTTACCGATTTTTTCAAGAGCAGATGTGCATCGGTCGTATAGTTGATCGAGACTTTCTCCACCACCCTATACAAGTAGTACAACTATTATGAACCGATGTATAACTTATTATGACGCTTCGATTGAAAACAACAAATGTGCAACCGATTATGTCCTAATCATAGCTTGTCTATTTAGAAAGCACTCACAGGTATTTCTTGGTTCGTCCTGTGGGACAAAAAAGCTCGGTAAGCATTTGGACGAACTTTGGCCACTTCGTCGCGTACAAGACCTTGAAGCTCCCCCAAATGTCTTTCCCGTAGGTTTCGATCTTTAACGACCTGGCAAAAGAAATCAGCAGCCAAGATCTCCAGCAAAAATGTAGTATCAATTCGACAAATAACCAGAGTGTGTTTTCACAATTTTGCTTCTGCATTCATACCTTTAACCCACCACAGATGCTTGATATTGTCTCAGATGTATCAAAGGCTCTCTTCAAATCAGACGAATATATAACAGAGATTTTACGCTCCCTAGACAGTCTATTAGCTACCTGAAAATGAAAACAATGATTTTACAAGCAATGTCACAGCTAAGGGCATGAATACACGTTATACAATTCACAACTTACGGTTGCTGCTTGCTCTTTTCCGACATCATTTAACTCAACATCCAACTGACCCTGGTTAAGAATACTTCATCATAAATCAATACAGAAAGTTGAGATAAATTTGATGAAAGACGATCACTCATCAGAACCCAATGAATAACATAAAAAGATCCAAAAAAACATCTGTGAGCAGAAAATGTGAGCTTGTAGCCTTTGCCTGTGAAAGCAATCAAACAAAATCTTTGAATATCTTGTAAGGCAATTTATTTAAGAAAATTTAATCTGCTCAATACTTTAAGAAAGAGACGGTGTTGTTGATATGCTCAATAATTTAAGAACTACGCAAGACCAAATCCCGTCGGTTAGGAGTTGCAGAACCAATACCACGCTAACAATGACACCTACATGACCCCAAACTAATCAAATTGAGAATAAAAGGAAAAAAAAACCAAAAATCATACAATGCTAGATAAAGAGAAAAGTTAAGAAAGGGTTTAACATTTGAAATTGTCGGCTAATGGCCCGTCACGACGAACAACCATCTCGACTTAGTAAGTGACAAGGTAGAACGAATTCCCATTCATTTCTACCTATATAATTATAAACCTCAAATTTCCTCTCAACCAATAATACTTGGGGTTTGCTTGATGGCAATTTTAAGCAAAAATAACTAGACTAGGAAAAAAACTATATGCATTTAGATTAAAACTTCTAGCTTTTTTAAGTCAAAACAACAAAGAACTCAACTTAATAGCCGATCAAATTGCAACCAAACAAGCCCTTAGTTGCAGAAATTCACACAGTGCTTCTAAAATCTAAACAAATTTGAAAGTGCATTTCTTTCGATTCCCATACACGATATGCTTATGCAACAACATACCACCTAAAACTCAAAACATGTTTACATCTACATAAACTGCTTCATACCTAACTTACACAAGAAAGCACACACAATTATGCAAATTAAACAATTGTTAGGCACTTGAATGTGGTCTAAACCAAAATGTAGTTACCAAATAAAAAACTTATCCATCATACACGCAACTAATGTCATTAAAGGCAATAATAAAAAGCAAACCTGCAATCTCTTATTCGCATTCCACTCTGTTTCGCCATGGCGAATTACGACAATCTCGGCGAATGCCGATTCATCAGAGTCAGCTGTACTGTCACCAAATGGAATTTAATTATTGGGCATGACTTCAACACAAGAACTGCAGTGTTTATCATACTCATAAAGAACTTACTACTCACTGAATATTTTTCTATTTGTTAAAAAATTACGTCTTGTTTTTTTCTCAATACTTACTAATATTACTTTAAGAAAAAATAGAATAAAAATCAAAAGATAGTAAATCTGTTAAGAGCATTCATAAAAATCAAAAGATAGAAAATCTGTTAAGAGCATTCACACAGGTCTTTCTCATTTAATTTCTAAATCTGGCTTCCTAGAAAGCCGATTTCTCTCACTAGAAATAAAAAATTTAGAAATGTTCTACATCAGTCTTTCGATAAATTTATTAAAAAATATTGGAATAATTTATATCATATAATAAAATGTAAAAACATGCCTTCTCTAAATTTTAACTAGGGTTTTATAAATTTGAGGGGGAAAAAAATATTTTAATAGACATTTTGAATAGTAGATTTCTCCACTAAGTGGAGAAATCTGCTGTAGGCTGTAGCATTTCTCCATGAGATTTTTAGAAAATTGAGAAAAATCAAAAGACTGATATGTGACATATTTTATCCAAAATTTCTCACTTGATAAATCAAATGAGAGAAATCTCACATTACTAACCCAAGATTTCTCATTTGAGAAATCAAATGAGAGAAATCTCTCTTATAGAAAGTTGGTGTGAATGCTCTAACTTTGATTATGCATTAGTAAATTAAGAGCATTCCCAACAGACTTTCTCAATTAATTTCTACTGTAGCATTTCTCCATGAGAGTTTTACAAAATTGAGAAAAATCAAAAGACCCAAAATTTCTCATTTGAAAAATCAAATGTCATCTAAGATTTCTTATTTGAGAAATCAAATGAGAGAAATCTCTACTATAGAAAGCTTGTGTGAGTGCTCTAATGCATTAGTTAATTAAGAGCATTCCCATAAAAAAATTTCATTTAATTTCTACATGTTACTTTCTATAAACTCATTTATCCTACTATAAATACACAATTTAGAGCATTCACACCAGGCTTTCTAATTGAATTTTAGGAAGAAATTGAGTAAATCCCATCTTTCTATTTCCAGAACTTTCCCAAATGAAAATATTACTATTCACCCTTTCTTTATTAAAAAATAATTTTTTTCTTGCCAATATATAAAGCATAAACCAATATATTCGAAAAATATATTTTTTTAATTTTTATACTTATATATTATCTAATCAATTGTGTAGAAAATTAATTTTAGAAAGCCTGAAAATGGTCAACTTCTATTTTGCAAGAGAAATGTGTTTCTATAAAGTGAGATTTAAAAAGTTAATGAGAAAGGCCGTGTGAATGCTTTTAGAAATTGCTAACATTAGTCTTCCTATAAAATTTGTGAGAAATTATTAGAATGATTATATCATATAATAAAATAAAAAAATATATTTTTCCAAATCTTAACTGGCATTTTATAATTTTTGCAAAAAAAAATATATTTTTTTAAGAGAGAAAGGCGAACAGGAAACTTTTTTCTTTTTCTTTTTCTGAGAGAAATAGAAACAGTGATGCAGAGCATTTCTCAACTTTCGTTTCTCAAATGAGAAATCACAGAGGAGAAATCCTAGGAATAGAAAGATTGGTGTGAATGCTCAAAGGTATGACAACTAAATTTCATTCAATCATTCTTGTACTGAAGATATTCCCCAATTAACACAAAACCCCCAAAAATGCCTTTTGCTCTACACAAAACAAAATGATTGGACGAAAAGGTAAATAATCTACTTGAAAATCAATTGAAGCCTCAAAGTTTCATCCTTCGATTATAATACAGCCGACTAAGAGTCTAATAACGAAACAAACAAATATAATTAAATAAATCGAGAATGGAATAAATGGGTTATTTGTATCAACACTGTATATATACGATAAGTTAACTAAACACAAATACATATATATACGTACCTGAAATCCAGTTCCGCCATTGATGAGTGAGAATGAAGCTCTGTTTATTTCTAGTGAGAGAATTTCTAAACGGGTATTTGTTCTTGGGCCTAATATTTTTTTATTGGCACATTAATTATGGGCCTTATTTTTTCTTCTTATTTTCCAGCTTATAGGCCTGTTTATGGTTGTATCTATGGGTAAATAAAATATGGGGCTTGTTTAGTTGGTGTTGATAAGCTTCGGCTTTTTAACTTAAAAGTTGTTGGTGGTAGGTTTTCAGTTTTTATGGTGAGTTTATTTGTTATTTTAATATAAATAAGTTAAAAATTTTAAATTAAAATGCATATAATTTTTTAGTAAGAGAGAATTATTTTTCTTTTTGCTTAAAAGAGGACACTAAATAGAACACAAGTTATTTGCATTACTGCTGAATTTTGCATATGCGACAAATATTTTATTGAAAAAGGGGGGGCTTTTTGGTTTCAAATGATTATTATTATCAAATCCATTTCATGTTTGATGAATTAAAGTACTTTGGTGAGGAGAGGAAGAGAGAAGGAGGGAGGTAATTTGGATTATAAACGTTATATTTAAAATAAAAAAAGATTATTCTGAAATATAAGGTTATTTTGATTATAAATGCATATTTAAAATTTAATAAGATTATTCGAAAATATATATATATATGCCAAAAGAAATAGGCTTTCAGTCCCAAGTGTAAATCTGTCAAGTCATGCTTCATCAACTCAAGCTAGTTTAAGAAAGTCTATAATGAACTCGACTCACTTTAATCTTAGCTTGTGCCTATCTTCACAAACCGCATACTCTTTAGGAAGCAACTAACCCAGATAAACTACCCACCATGCTGTGTCGTGTCCTTGCTCGATTGCTCGGTGCAGTGGCTAGGCATCAAGGGTCAATTACCCCTTTAGGAAGTGATCACTATTTGCCAAAATGCTAAAAAAAAAAAAAAAAAAAAATTGAATGTCTACTCATATATAAAGTTATCTCAGGTTGGCTCGAAATAATCTGTGCTAAATATGTAATATGGTAAAATAAAGAATTGAGCAAGATGTTTAATCCAATCAAAGGATGCTTGAAAAAAGTAGGGTAATGTTTGGCAAAGAATATGGTAAAATGATTTCTTATATTTAAAAAATATATAACCATATATAGATTGAGAATGTAAGTAGTTTGATTGAGGATATTTCTCAAAATCAATAAAAATAAAAACGGTTTACAAAACATAACTAATATAAAACACCAACGGAAAATAGAAGCAACTATCAAGAAAGTAATTTTTTTTATTTTTTATTTTTTGTAACTTTTACAAAAAAAATACCAATATTAACTGCTTCATTCAAACATATCTAAGCAATACACCAAAGAACTACCTTCCTAAGACTACGAAGGCTTATTTCGGCAGAGCTTTACGCTGGCCGTCATTTGGCTATTTATTTCTTAGTTTTTCGCTTCTTGATGCCAACAATTAATAGAATTGAGCTTGATTTATATATATATATATATATATATCAAAAGGAAAACCAATCCCATCTATTAAAAACTACAACCAAATAAACTCATATTTGCAAATCGGTCACACGAGAAGCCAAAACAGGGGCCCACCCTCAACAAGGGAAAATGAAGTGGGCGAACCATTCAACAAATATAAACAAAGCATCAATCGCCAAGCAAACCCGGCTATAGACAAAGGACATTGGCCCTTGTATTAAGAAATAAACAATTCTACAACATGTCCAATTTTTGTCCCTGTATGTTTAAACTAATAATACGTGCTATTTACTACAAAGCGCCAAACACAGAGACATAGGCAGACACTCAAAGCAAGCAAAGAATGGAGAGTGGCTACTCTTGTGAAGCAAGAGATCGAAAAGAAGCTCATGATAGAAATGTGTTGAGGGTCAGAATGATCGAATTGGCAAAGACCAAGGAAGATCTAAGGCAAGCAAAAGATGACATGGCACAATTGGGGCTAGATGCGAGGCCTCTAGTCGACAAGCTCAAGAAACTCAAATCAAACCTTGCCACAACTAAGAGTCGAACTCTTATGTCTAACACTTTCATATCAGAGCTCGCAGCTGAGCTAGAAACCACCAAAAATTCTTTAAGGTTCAAAACGGATATAGAATCAAAGCTGAGATTGAAGGCCAGTGAAGTGAACCAGTCTTTGGATCAAATGCGTGTAGAGATAGAACTACTCCAGCTAGAAAAGGATAAACAAAGGCGAACAAGAACAGAGCTAGAACAAGCAGTAAGGTTAAAAAAGCAGAGCCTTAAAAAGCTGCAACTCACACTCAGGGCAATAAGGCTAGAATCTGAAGCCATCGGAGTATCTGTGACAGGAGCAGTTACACGTATATATTGTTCCGATACAGACCCTGCCATAGTAGAACTGTCTCGTAAAGAATACTACGCACTTATGAAAAGAGCTGAAGAAGAGACTTTACTTGCAGATTGGCGAATCTCTGTTTCCCTGGAACAGAGACTAGTTGCTGAGCAAAGTCGAGATTTGGCTTTGAGAAGACTGAAAGAAATATCCAAAACGAAACTAAGGGAAAGGGAAAATAATGAACAAAAAGGTGAAGGTTTATATGCAATAAAAGATGGGGAAGACAAGTCCAAGATTAAAGCAGAAATTGAAGTAATTGATGAAGAAGTGGCTTATCCGAAGGCTCAACCAGAGTTAATCCCGTGGTCTAGTAAAGAGAGCCCCCCACAACTAAAAAGAAGACGGAGTTATATCAAAAGGTCAGTCCAAAGAAAGAAACCATCAGTATTAGTTCGAATAAGAAGTTGCCTCATACAAAAGGTAGCAATATGGTTTCGGTGAGAACTGTATTTAGAAACCAAAATTTACCTACTCTGTTTTGTAATAAAATGTTACAACTAGCACTGAATAGAAAAGTAAAAGTCTTTTTAAGATAAAACTTGGTTCAAGCTCTCAAGTGCTTCATATTTTCCTGTCAAAAAGATGCGATAAGTAAACTTCTCGCCTCCAGTAGGACCTGTAAAATTAACTCAAGGCAAAAAAGAGACAATCAGAAAATTACATTATTGGTTTAAAAGACGGTTAAATGCAGATGTCACTATCCTAGGATTTCCTAAAACTAAAAGATGAGAGTGATTGTTTATTAAAATCTGTGACTCGAAGAGTAAAAGAAAGTTTCACTTTTGGAGCACGATAATTTACGCGGTCACATCAGTGGATGTAGCAAACGAGTGCAGATATGGCAGCGTCATACTGTAAAAATATTTCCTCATGTAGCTAAATAATGCTAGCGGATGACGGGAATCAGATAATAAAAGACTCGATTTACAGGTGAAATTCCATCCAACTACATACCTGTGACCACCTAAAGCTAATCAAAATCTGCACATTTTGAAGCCTGATCCATAGTCTATCTGACCTAGCATACGGTTAGCAAATAAAAAATAAGCTACTCAGCTTGGAACATAATGGGGAAATAAATTTAATTTTTGGATAGTGATAAAAGCAATGCTCACCTAGATGTATCTAAAATGACAAGTTAATGCCAAAAAATCTACTGAAACATCTTAGCATAAGCCTTTTTCTCTTGATCGCGCCTATCAGCAATCTGTAGACAAAAATTTTGGAGTTCCAATCAATAAAATAGAAACCAAAAGAAAATTTACAAGGAAAAACCAAAATATAAAAAAACAAAATTAGACAGGAGATAACGGACCTTCTTCCTTGCAGCAGCAAGCTCTTTCTTAATTCCCCCTGGAAACAGAATTTTATGTATGAAATTTATGATTTGTAGATTAACTAGCAGTCAATTCCTCTAGAGCTTCTCCCACTTATTTTTATTGTCCATATAGCTTTTACTTGTTTCCAGTTTTAGTTTTTTCAACGAATAAATTAGACATATCTAAAAATTATCCTCAATTAATTTCTTCCATTTCGTTTACACTAATCGTTTACCGATTCAGGTAAAAAATGGACTTGGGGGGAATATTTACAAACTGTTCAAAATTTGCCAATTATAATGCTAGAAAAGAAAGTCACACCATTTAGTTTACATTGACTGATTTCCAAGGTTTCTCAATTTTTTGAAGATTTACTTTAAGAGGAAAGCAGGATTAGTAAAGCACTCAAAAATTAAATTTCAAGCAACATGCTAATCATTGTCGCCTTGATTCAGCAATTCCATGTTCTAATAAAAGTTGAACACATGAGGTTTCAGAAATAAATTCTATATGAGCTTCAAGAAAGAAAATGAATTTCCAAATAAAATCATTTCAAATCACTATTCTCAAGGCCACACATAGGATCCAGCTAGCCCTGATCATGATCCAAGACAAGTCTATACCAGGTCAACTAATTAGACTAGTTCAGAACGAAAAGATGTTGCGTTACCATCATCTGGCTTTAACTCCATTGCTTTCTTAAAACTTTCAACTGCTGCATTTACATCATTAAGTGCCATGTGTGCCTGATAAATTAGAAGACAAAGTCAGTACGCATATAAACTGCAAAAAGAGAAATGAACATGAAGACAGCTTTAGAAATTCTGAAAGAAGCAAGCAAACAAGAGTAAAGATTAAAAAAAAAAAGAAAAAAAAATCTCTAACGAATAGTATAGCAACAAGCATGTAGCGTCATCACGAATCACAATCCCCTCTCAAGACAACTGTACATATAGCAAAAACGGCTCATGGAAATGTTCAAAACTCCCAATCATTAGGGACAATGCGAACTCACATGAAAGGGTGCTTCCCACATTAACAGTTAAAATGTTTGTTTTCACAAGTAGAGACATTTCAAAGATGCCATGGCACCATATTACCCAGGTATAAAAGAAATTGATTCAATTTGTGTAAATTTGTTTTACATACAACCACCTATATGAAAAAGAAATGATTAGCAAATACATTCAGATAGCGAAAAAATTGAAAGGTCAATGATGCAAATTTCATTTGGAGATAAAAAGGGAAATTGGATAATAAAAACATTCATGTCTGCCAGTATAGAACACCAACTTTTCCCAAACAAGAGAACCCAAAATTTCTTCAAAATGCTTGCAAGTTCTGGCAGATTTTCAAACTTAAATTTGTCTACAAAAGCAAACATAAGCCCTCCTCTTTAGCAGTAATCTCTTATGGTAAGACTTGATATATGTCAATAATCTGCATTGGTCAAAGTTGAGGGCAACATAGCAAATAAATACCATACAAAGTTAATCTAACCAATATTATTCGAATAACCACCTCGAGAAAGAGGTAAAACTGGTTTGGATTAATGATGCATAAATAACTCGCGCTTTGTTCCCCCCAAAACTACATGAAACTTGTTATAGCTAAAGAAAAATCGGACCATCAATATATCATTGAACTGGGGCAACCAACCTGGCCTTGGCGGAATAGAGCTTTCACATTTTCTTCGTCATCACGTAACGCTAAATCCGTATCTAGCAATGCCCCTTCTATATCGTCCAGCTTCAACTTGCAAGCCTAAAGAAGGCACACATAAAGGATTGAGAAATATGGAAAAGAATAAATGGCTGGGAACGGTCAAGGATGATGAGGAAATGTAAGCTGGGACACAAAAAAAGATGAAGCGAGTACTACTTTCTTGCACTATTGCGTGAGAATGGCATGAAATAAACAAGTATAAAAATCTAAAAGATATAACAAGGCGGAGAAACAGAATAATTGATTTTCTGATAGCACGTAAACATGTAAAACAATGTTATAAAAAACGACCCAATCCTTGAAACGGTGTGGGGCTTGATTCCAGGTTCAGCAGTTCCACTCGCGGCCGATACAACTGAACCACGATTCAAATACTTAACCACATCTAGTTTCAAGTATCATTTTATGCCCAAGTGGTTTAGTGTGTGCCCTTCCTCCTGGTTGTTCTGGGTTTGAAACCCATCATAGGTGTAGACAAAAGCTTGGATTTTAAAGGTTGTTGCTGAAGTGGCACTGAAC
This sequence comes from Embelia ribes, assembly GCA_001753735.1. Lineage (NCBI taxonomy): Eukaryota > Viridiplantae > Streptophyta > Magnoliopsida > Ericales > Primulaceae > Embelia > Embelia ribes. The sequence continues at coordinate 27,698 of MKEJ01038662.1, forward strand.
TCGAACCAAACAGAATCGAGGTTTGGTTCCAGTTGAACCTGCTCAACCGATTCTCATAACTTTGATGTAAAGGCATGTGATGATTGTACGACCATAGAGAAAAAAGAAAAAAGAAATCCGAAATTTTGTTAAAATTCTCTTAACGTCATACTAGCAGCTGGATGATGTGTGTACGGAAGAGCATCACAAATGACGGACCCTAGAAAATAAAAAAATGCCTTCTCCATTTAATTGTTCCTAGGGCATAGTTGATCTGTTTGTAAAGCAATTTAAACTTGTGGTCATTTGAGTATTGTTACTTTTTTCTGTCAATGATACACCTCTTTGGTTCCATTCACTGTACACGATGAAGAAGACACTAGAATAATTTCCAATTAGAAATGCATAATATACATAAACTAACAAATGAAGAATAAACAGACGGCTTTCAAAGAATCATCAATCAGCTAAAATTGCTTCAAAGTAATAGATCAGGCCGAGAATTTAACGCAAGGAAAATAATAAAATTCAAAGATTCCAAAGAACTTTTATCATCCAACGAGGTGGTGCTGAAACCACCACATTACGTAATCAGTCTCCTTCAATAGCCAAAATTGTGAATAGGACATAATTTTACACTCATAAAATTCAATATATTAATATATCTTCAACACTCTTGTACAATAATGACAGAAAGAGGTGGTCATTCCATAAATATGAAATGCTGTTAAGGTTAGTAGAAAATAATACAAAACAATTTGAAATAAACCTTTAAGAGGAAGCTTCTTATAGACAGTTCGAGTGCTCCCTGACGTCTTCACATATGTTAAAAGTAAGTTATCAGTTCTTGCAAAACATGAGAGCAAAGTATAAGAAACAACTTACCGAGCTATTAGTAAGTATCAGAGACTTAGTCTTCCTCAAAGCCGAGCTTTTCTCTGTATGTTGAAAGAGAGAACCCAAGAGAGGAGTAAAATGTATGACATGATATTACAAAATACACAAAATTAAAAAAAATTAAAAAAAGGGCATTTTTACATAGATAGCTGAATGACTCACCTTCATCAATATCTTCATTATCCCAACATACATCCAAGTAACGCAGAGCTTTACGATACTTCCTAACAGCCATTTTATAGTCTTGTTTCTGTTAAAAAAAAAAGTCAAAATGTTATTTATCATATCTCCAGCAACTAACTGAACAATATATATCACCTGAGATGTCTAGTTCCCGCAAAGGAGAAAATTCAAATGGCAAAGATTTTCTTTCTAGTTACAAAGAGATTTTTGTCTTCGTTGAAGTCAGACATAGCCAAAATGGGGAAGATAACTAAAAGAATAACAAAGGAAAGCAAGAAAAGGATAAATGAAAGGTACCTTGAACTGTTCATTTCCATAAACTTTGATAGAATCAACTGCGCTCATCCACCAGGAAAGTTCGCTTGGTTTCTCATCAAGGTCAACAGGCCAATCAGGGTAAGTATCACCATCTTTGAAGAAGTTAGAGACACCATCATCCGCTCCTTCAGAAAGTTCTCCACAATCCACAATTTCCACTTTTAGAGTAGGATAATTATTTTCACCTGTGCTGACATGCTCAACTGAACGAACTACTCCCATTCCTTTAATCACTTTTCCAAAAATGACATGCTTCCCATCTAGATGAGATGTTCGAGTGGTTGTAATGAAAAACTGAGATCCATTGGTATCAGGACCTGAATTAGCCATTGACAGCATTCCTTTCCTTTCATGCTTTAAGTCAAAATTTTCATCTTCAAATTTCAAGCCATAGATGGATTCTCCACCAGTCCCATCTCCAGCAGATATGTCTCCACCTTGTATCATGAATCCCTTAATAACTCGATGGAAACATGAACCCTGGAAAGACAATGCAGCCATAGTTAAAAGTTATATAAAAAACTAAACGTTAGAAGAGAAAGAAAATTGAATAAAAAATACAACATGGTCATATAATACAGAGTTTGTGTCAACACAATAAACTTTGTCATATGAAAATATTGAATTGAAGTGTGCAAAACCAACTCAAGCCAATAATCTGTTTCAATTTTAGAGCTATAAGCCTATAACTCAAGAAAAATAAGGCTTGACCTATTATTATCTATCTGCTTTAACATTCCCAAGACAGGTTAAGCATTAGCTTATAAAATCTACCAGCTACCACAAAACGCAGAGGTTCTCAAGTCTTACCCATGCCAAAAGCATCTGAAAGTTTATTTGCCTACTCCACTCATGCCATTTGAATCACTTCCAACACTCTATTACCCATAAAACTTGTAAGTGCAGCGAGTGTGTACAATATCACTAGAAGGTTAAGCAACACAACCTTTACAAAGCACTTCGTACAGGACTAGTACGCAAATTACTCCTAATAAACAAGCTACCTTCTCACTAGCTTACCTTTTTCATCAGCTCTCAGGCATCGGACTAGTAGGTCAAGGCATAAACTTCCAATAGCCTAATCTAATCGGTTGTGCAAATTAGATATGAAGTCAAACAACACTGAACATCAAAAAGAGTATATTCATGCCACATCAAGGCTCCAGAAAACATAGAACTTAGAAATTTAAGCCTTCAATTTGTTTTGATTTCAGAGCAATAGGGTGTAATCGTAGAGCCTTGTGCTGCTATCCATCAACTTTACATTTTCCATTGTCAGGTTAAGCATTAGCTCAACAATATCTATCAGACTAATATTTGGAATTACAAAATTATTTTTCCAGCCAATATATTGCCTGACATACTTGCACCCAAAATCATCAAAAAAGTTATTTTCATACTCCACTCAAACCAACCAAATCACCTCAAACGTTTTATGGCCCATCAAATTATTAAGTGCATCAACTGTAGTAAGTATCTTAACAACTGATTCTCTACAAAGCTAATATCGTACAAAACTATTAAGCCTATTGTTACTCCTTACAAATTCAAGCTACTGTCTTGCTACATAACAGTTGTCGTCAGCTATAACTCACCTAACTACGATGTCAAGCGACAAAATTCCAATAACATAAATACATAATAATCACATATGCAACATAATATGAATCAACAAAACTAAACATTGAGACAAAGGCATCTAAATATCACAAGTCCAGTCAATCAGTTTTCTTTTTCCCCAATTGTAAAGGAACAGCTTGACTGATTTTCACAGTTATCATGTCCAAGTTATACTTTTAAAATTTACAGAAACACTAAGGCTGAGTTTGGTAATGCTTTCTGGGGGGATGCTTCTATTTTTTCCAATGTAAACCAGAAAGTGATGTTTGATTAAAAAAAAGGTGATTGTTTTCAAGATCCACTTCTATTTTATATGAGGTGCTTTTAAAATCAAATCGGGGTAGCTTTAAAAAGTTGATTTGGCCTTTTCTATTGATAATTACAAGAATACTCAAAAAATACTAATTGCATTAATGGTTGTCAATCTCTTATAAGACGCGAAACGATAATACGATACGATGCGCCTCAAAAGGTTTCCGTGCGTATTGTTGCTCTGTCTCTATTTTGACTAAATATCGGTCGATACACCTGTAATACACGATACGTATTGTGTATTAGACATGTATCACCGATATATATACACTTAGCTTTATATATATAAGTTAAAAAGTAAATTTAAAACTAAAAATTAAAAATTAAGGAAGTGAGTCTACACTTCCATATCAAAAATTGAAACGAATAACATAACTAATTTAGAAAGTAAATCTATAAAACTATATTTCATATCTTTTTCTCAAGGTAAAAACAAAGAAAAACTATAATTGCAAAATCTTCAATTAATTGAAAGGAAGAAAAAAATTGACCGATCAAGAGAAATTAATTGATTGAGAATAAAAAAGAAATGAATTTAATGGTCGGTAGAAATCAGTGGTAATCGAATTGAAGAGACCATAGTCTATATAACAAACTGACATCTGATAACTAATGAATTTGAGCCTGAAAAACAAGTTAGAGAAGTAATGTTGAAGATTAAGCCGTGTATAGGGTCTTGGTTTTTTAGTAATTTAAGTTGTAATAATATTATTTATTTCTATCGTTTTATATTTAAATGATAAAAATTGTATGTAAGTAAAAAAGACCCAACATATTGCATTTTACAATAGTTGATATAAGAGATATTTTGCGCCTATTTTGTGTTTTATAGTATAATCTCTAAGTTAATGTTGTGTTTTCATATTAAAAAAAATGAT
>MKEJ01038665.1:0-12825 GCA_001753735.1 Embelia ribes
AAAAAAAAAAAAAAATAGTGAAAAGAGTTCCTTTCTTTTCTCCTTTTTTATAAATAAAATATAAGATCCCACATTTTTAAATTCATACAATTTTGATGTAGCAAATTTTATATAACTTACCAACGGAATCGTACATTATATTATGAAGATTAACTTGCACCAGCACGTTTCTCCCTAGTACATATGTAAATATATTGGGTCTGTCATGACCATTGATTCTCTTTCAAGACTACGTACACCGTCATTTTCTGCATTTAATTTGATTTTAATGCACAAGGACTAAATTTATGTCTTTCATTTTATGCATTTGATTTTATCTAACATCAACCCAAATTTTTTAATAATTTTTTTTTTTCCTTTAATGACTTCTCTGTGTGTTCTCTTTTTGATGGGCAGTCTTGAAGCCTATATATATCATGGTATCACACATTATTTGCAGTAATATAAAATCTTCATCCAAATAGTTTACAGTTATAGACTCTCAGATTTTGATTTAAATTCAAACAGACTCTTCAGGTACATAGACATATGTAGCGTTTGGCCGCACTTTGATAAGTCCTTTTTGATCTGGAATTCTATTTGCAAAAAATTTAGATATTTGGTTAATATTGTTTTTTGGACTTTTCAAGAAGTGCATTGTTTTAAAAGTTCATTTGTAGAAACTCACATTAGTTATTATTTGGAAGCCATTTAGTGCAGTTTTGTAATAGTGCAAAAAATATATATAAATATATAATTTATATATACAATATTATATACATATTATGTTATATATTTTATACATATATATTGTCATAATGCAAAAATAATATATAAATATTATATATATATATATTATATTATATATAATTTATATATACAATACTATATACATATTATATTATATATTTATTACATATATATTATATATATATTTATATTATATAATATATTTATATTATTTTTACTTATAATATATATAATATATTATATATACTTGTTGTCCCTTAGACAAACACAAGAGCGAGGGTGAATTGTGCAAAAATATAACTTAAAATGTTTTTGATAAAATAACCCTTTAAACTTTTTAACCAATAATATTAAAAGAATTAATAAATAAAATGTAAAGAGTTAAAAGGAAAAGAAATGCAAACAAAGTTTTATAGTGATTCAGTCAAAGATCAGTTGATCCCCTACGTCCATTCTCTCAAGTCAAACCGCTTGAGGTTTCGTTATCACACAAAAAAAAAATCACACCAATTGCTAGCTTCACAAATGCTAGCTCCTTTCTACCTGAAACAACCCCTCAAGTTAGAACCAAACTTCTTCAAGAGTGATACAACTTTAAACTCTAAAAAATAGAGCTAAGAAAGCTTAAGATATATGTATGAAAGTGAAAGAACAAGACTTTGTTAAACTAATGAAATAAGAGAGATAAGTAGAGAGCTTGATACTTAAGATATATGTATGAAAGTGAAAGAACAAGACTTTGTAAAACTTATGAAATAAGAGAGAGAAGTAGAGAGCTTGATGCTTTTTTTGGATGATTTGAACTTCTCTTCAAGGTCTCTATTTATAGTCTTCAAGCTCAAATCGAGTTATGGAAAACAATTCTAGAATTATGGAAATGAAACAACAATTTCAATTTTTGACCACATGACCATCTATTGTTAGACATGTGACCATAGTCTGACACACAGTTAACTGTAGGCGGACGTTGACCGTATGCGGTCAATGCTTTGACCATAGGCTGTTGGCCTTCTACAATTTGCTATGTGATATTTAGCTGTTTTGACCCTTTTGTACTTATAATTTGATCTTCATCAAAACATAAAAGTTGTAAATCTTTGAATTCCCTTTCTAGAAAGATAAAGTAGACTTTCATTGGATCTACGAGCTGAGAGATATACCCATTTTACTAAATAGTGTTGGTTTTGAATGCTTGAACTATTTTTCTTCATTTTAGGCCTTTTTCACTTTGAATTGGATTTTTACAAAAACACGAAACTTGTAAATATTTGCATTATATTTCTAGACATATTTTGTAAATATCTATTGGGTTTATGAGCTATGAGATATGACCATTTTACTGAACAATGTTCATTAAAATATGTCGTTTAGGCTTCTACTTCTTCAAGACTTGTTTTTCTTCAAGTTGTGTTGTGTTTTGAGCTTGTAATAGAATATGTACATTCATACTAAGTTGCTCAAAAATTAATATCCTAATGAGAATAAATTAAACTTTGTTTCTGACTCATTTTTCATCATCAAAATATATTTGATCAAAACTTGGGTCAACAAACTCAAATTAAATATAACAGTCAGATTTTTATGAAGGCTAATTTGGTATAATTAGCCTAATAATGGCTATAAATGGCTAGTTTATCATCAAAACCTATAAATATAAGATCAGATGGGTGATTATCATTAAGAATATCAAGGCTAATTATACCCCTAATCAAATTCAATCAAGAAGGTTCAAAAACCCACATTCTCAATTAAAGATCAATCAAACCATACCAAGCTTAATTTCTCAATCATTATAATGTGCTTGTCTTCTTAAGAATGTTATTTATCTGTGTAATCATATATATTTAAGAAGGAGTGAGAAGTTGTAATTTTTATAAGGGTATGCTCCAAGACTTGAGGGGGTGTATCAAGTAGAGTGATTAGTATTGGGCAAGCTAATAGGAATTATATAATAGTTCTTTAGTTAAACGGAACCTCAAGCGGTGGCTTTGGTCAAACCACTATAAAAATCGCGTTTTCATATCTTTTACCCATAATCTCCTATTTATTATTGTTATTGCCTTTTTATCATTACTTGAACATATTTGATAAATTACTTTATCTACTTGTTTTTTAGCATTATTATTTTTATCCCAATTCACCCCTTCTTATAATTTGCCTATGGATCAACAACATCAATGAATTTATAACATTTAGAATCTTTGAGTTGAGGGTATAAGAATCATTCAAATATTCTTAAATATAAAAGGATATGTAGCGATTTAGAAAACTTCAAAAGTTATAGTAGAAACTATCAAAACTCTGTAGACGAATAGTGTAATTTACCTTAAAATTAAGGGACAATGATACAACATTATCCTTGACTAATCGTGTAGAATTTAATATAATACTAGCATTTAAACCAACAACTTGTCATTAAATTTTTAAATCTCATTTTCATAAAAAAAAATTATTTATCTTACAAAACAAAAATTGATCATGTGTAGCCTTTCCAAATAAACTTTATATGTGATTAATTTAATAATATATAAATTTTAAAAATTGTACAAAAAGTTTCACGGACATGTTGATATGTTCTTTTACTTTTTGATGGAAAAATATTTATTTTTTCTATCAAAAAAGATCGAATAGTAATTTTCTTTTTTGAAAAAATTAGCATCGTAATTTTAGAAAATTTTTTAGAAATAAAGAGATTAGTCTGTCTGAATTTTGGGTGATTTTCTCATTTCCCTTTCTTATTTGACTGAACGAAAAAAGCCAAGTTTGGTTAGCATTTCACTTTCAGTTTTCAATTTTCAAAAACTGAAAACTCGTTTGTTTGTTAATTTTTCAATTTTAGCTTTCAAAAACAGAGTTTTTTTCAGAAGAATAATTCTGAAAACTTATTATTGAATCAAATTATCGAAAATCTTTTTAAGTATTTTGATGATAAAATTTTAAGAAAATAATATTAATTATCGCTCCAGATTTTATCATTTATTGATCCAATTTTTATTACAATATATTTTGATAATAACTAAATTAGATAATTCATTTATTAATACTCAATTATGTTACTAGTGGTTGTTAAGTGTTTAAAGGAATAAAATCGAAGTAACAGTTAAACAGATTTTGACCATACTAGGACATGCGACCGCATACAGACGTAAGGTGTTACACATGGATGCAAGCTCAGACTCGTGACCACATATGAATAGAAGGGCATTTGCACACGGATGCAAGGTCAACCGCATGTGGACAGTATGCCAACAACATATGGACAGACGACCACATACGGACAGAGACTTGAAAGAATACAGACGAGTGTCTATATACGGATAGAAGGGTAACAAGATGCCAAAAGAAGTTTGATCATAAAAATGATTGATAAACTTCCATGTTTCAAGAATTTCTGCCAAATCTAGATCCTAGCTCAAACACTATAAATAGAAGACTTCATCAATACTTTTAATTATACCTTTAAGTTCTCTCATCTCTCTAAGCAACAAGTAACAGTTCAGTAATTTAAATTTCATAGTTTCTCATATTCGCTTGTAAAATCCTATACTGAAGAGTTTCAACCTTCATTATTTTCTGAGTATAAGGATTTAGTTTGAAATCATTTCTTATACTACTGAGTTGTGAGAGTATACTTTTATTTGAGAGGTTGTCTCAAATAGAGTGGTCAATATCCGTGAAGATGCTTAGGTTGTAACATTTATCTTGGTGATATAGGAATCTCAAGCAACGCTTGTAAGAGTGGACATAGGGGGATCAACTGATCTTTAACCGAACCACTGTAAAAACCTTTTTTGCAATCTCTATCCCTTTAAACTCTTTCCGTATTAGTTATCTATTTTATTAATATTATTAAAGTTATTAAAGGGTTATTTAATTCAAAAATCTTTAAAATTATACTTTAATACAATTCACTCCCGCTCTTGTATTTAACTAAGGGACAATATTATCTAATGTGTTTATCAAGTTGTTTCAAATATCTACTTCATAAGTTGTCTCGATAAAATCAAGACTTGACAAAAGTTCAAACAAAGTGCAAATTCTAATTTTTAGTGACTATGTAATGGTACACAATATGTGTGTAACTGTTCACAAGTGTATAACGGTACATATAGTACCAGTGACGACTTCCAGAGAGCTCGGCAAAAAGAATGAGGTTGGGTAACGATACATAGTGTATGTGTAAAGGTATACTATAGTGTAACGCTATATATAGTGTCTGTGATGGCTTCAAGAGAACTCTGCAAAAAAAGAATGAAGTTGTGTAACGGTACACAGTGTGTGTGAAACGGTACACCACAGTATAACGCTATATATAGCATCCGTGACGGCTTCCAGAGAGCTCTGCAAGGAGAATGACCCTATGTAATGGTACACAAGTATCTGTGTAATGGTACATTACTGAGTACCGGTATAGAAGGTCTGAGTACTGGTACACATTGCAGATTTAATTATAACGTTCATATTTGATTAAGACTCAACTTGCCTTATCTTGTCATTAATGGTCTAAAACGACTAGTTTATCTTCAAGACATATGAAAGGAGGTTCAAATCAGAGTTTGAATACTAATAATCATAAGGCTATTGTCCTGTTATTCATACAAGCAAACATCAAACATTCAAAAAGTTCAAAAACCCATTTCCAATTTTGAAGCTATCAAGTCTAACTCATTCTCAATTTTTGATTCTTAGAGTGTTTTAAAAGTTTGTAATAGTGTAATCTATACTCAAATCAATTATACAACTTGTGAGGATCTACTATTTGTAATCTATCCACTTCCAAGTTTTTGAATCATGTAAGAGTTTGCTCCAAGACTTGAGGGGTGTCTCAAGTGAAGTGATTAGCATCCGGAAAGCTAATCGTGAGTTGTAATCGTTTTGTTGGTGATAATGAAACCTTAAGAGATGTCTTGGGAGAGTAGACATAGGTGATCAACGTGATCTTTGGCCAAATCGCTATAAAAACCGAGTTTGCCCTTTCCTTATCTCAAACTCTTTTGAATTAGTTCATTGATTTTGTTTTGTGCATCATTTACATAGAAATTCATATAGTTTCCTTACTCACTTAATCATTAAGTCTTGTGTTTGCCTAAGGTTGAACACTTATTTTTTAGCTTTTCAGTTTTTCAAATTAAAGCTGAAAAGTAAAGGTGTACCATATTTTTTTATAATGAATATACTTTAATTTTCTATTCTTAGTTTATATTTATAACTTAATTTCTCTATATTGAATTCAACTAAAATATATATTTTTAAAAATTATAATAAATGATAACTTTAATTTATTTTTATATTCAAAATTAAAAACTTTCACTCATGTATTATTAATAATTGTCTTCCATTCTTAATTTTTTTTATCTTGAATCCAACTAGAAAATAATTTTTTTTTAAATTATACTATATGGTAATTGTGATTTATTATATTCAAAATTCAAAAAAATTTACTCATTTTTTTAGTAATTATCTTATACTTTTATCTATTTATTTCTAATTTAAAATGTCATAAAAGTTTCTAACATTTTTAATTATTATTTGTATTAAATCATAGACTATTTCACTAAATAAATGTTCTATAATGTATGATTCTTTACTCAAATAATTTAAGTGAGTGAAACTAGAAAATGAATAATTGGTTGAAAAATATTACAAAAATTAGTAGTATTTTTAGTTTTAAAATTTTTAATTTTTTTGGCAATTTTTATAGTTTTAAAATTATTTTTTCAGAAGTCTTTGCCAAACAGGCTTTTGTGTACAGAAAATTGAATTATGAAAAAAAATCCCAAATGCCAATGTTTAGAAAGTGAAAATTGATATGCTAATGAAACGGGACATGCGAATGGTCTTGTAAATTAAATGAAAGACACGTATACGTATATTCTGCCCTCTCCCTCTCACTTCTCTATGCAGACATTTATTTATGGACACCCATTGTTGCATGAATATTATTTTAATATATTTGGAGTATTTATTTTATTTTGGTGGGAAAAAAATTATTTTTTTTATTAAAAAAATTAATTGAAAAATTTACTGTTATATTTTTTTAAAAAATTCTTAAAATAAAAATATTAATGAAAGAGATTTCTCTGTTTAATTTTTTATTGTAGAAATTAAATGGGAAAGAAATATGAGTAAAGAAAGAGCAGTGCCAATGCTCCCATCGGTCACCCTAAACTCAATTCCCTAAAATCTAGCCTCTACAGTATATAAGAGCACCAATTATACATACATCTCCCACTAGTACCCCTATTTACAACACAACAAGTGTTAAATTAAACACAAAAAATTTCCCCTCTCTCTATGTCAAACCCCCTTCCCCTCCTCTTATCGGCTTATCTCCATAACCACAAGCCACAAACCTTATCCTCTCCGATAATTTTTTTTTTCTCAGTCTCTAATGCAATAATTTTTTTCCACATTTGCGAGTGATTGACATCTTGTTTGAAATAGATTGATATTTTAAAGACAATTTTCAGTGACTAATGATGGTATACGATGATCGAAGATACATTGTTAGATCAATTTTGCTAAGTATGACAATAGTCGATAAAAACTAATTGTACATAAAGATGATAAATAATATTTTTTTCAATTAATATTTATTTTTATAGAGTGAATTTGGAACAGACCACCATATCTTGCTCTATATGAATATGGTAGCTAGATACTCTATGTTAGAGATAGTGAACAGTGTATATATACGGAGCATTCAGTTGCTCCAAATTCTAAATTTTAGATATAGTGGATTGGATGGGAATGCCTAGCAAAACTCCTGTCTTGTCCCCGAAGTCACTGGAGACTTCTCGAGAGAGCGCCCGACGATCAAACAACAAACACAAAATTTTCTTCAAACTCTTCTCCCAGAACAACTCATATAACCACTTCCCTCAATCTATACATACATACATACATACATACATATTCACACATCCAAAAGGGGAGAGAGAGAGAGAAAGATTGTACACACCGATGGATTTCGAGCTTCGAAGAGCGAGAGAGAAGCTGGAGAGAGAGCAGAAGGAGAGGAAGGAGAGGGCCAGAATGAAGCTCCAGAGAGAGAAGAGAGCCAAAGAAGAAGCTGCTCGCCAGCGCGACGCCATCGAGGCTGCCCAACGGACACGTAGGATCGATGCTGCCGAGGCCCAGCTCAAGGTATTAATCTTTTTTGTTTTCTTGATTTGTCGTATCTTTTCGGGTTTGATTTGTGGTATTTTGTTGATTATTTGAGGTTAATTTGTTGCTTGTTGGCTTAATTTCTAGAATCAAGGCATTCCCACCGGATGATCCATTTCCAATCCCTAAATTTTAATCCATGTGCATGAACATCTAAATTTCTTTGCATGATCTCCTAAACTTGAAAATAGAACTGGAATGAATAGTAGTCCCAATTCAAGGAGATCTCCGTGTCAACTCGGCTATATTTTAGGGATTACACAGGTGGAGGGTTCCCTAAAATTTATTCTTTAAAATCTTGTTAAGGGGTTCATTTTGGAATTCATGTATGATTGATGCTGTCCACCCCCAGCTCAAGGTATTAGTCTTCTCTTGATTTTTTGTATCATTTCAGATTTGATTTGTGATAGTTTTTTTATTCTATGGGGTTAATTTGGTGCTTGTCGACTTAATATCTAGAATTTGAGGTACGTCCACTAAATGATTTGTGCCAATTTCTTGATTATGTGATGTTAATTTGATGCTTGTTGGCTTAATTTCTAGAATTTGAGGCATTCCTACGAGATTATCCATATCTGATCTCTAATTTTTTTTATCCCTGTATGCTTATCACAAAAAAATTATCCCTATACTCTAACTCTACATTAGAGAATTTGATTTAGAGAATTTCCATGCAAGATCCCTAAACTAAAAAATAGATTAGGTAGTGAACGGTAGGCTCTTAATTCAATGAGAAAATAGCTGGCAGGGGAATGGATGAAATTTTTCAACTTTAATGTGAAATTTCCCTTCTTTTCAGGCTGATCAGGAAATGGAGGAAAATTTACTAGTTGGCAGGGGAATTATGTTTCATCGTGTTCTGGAAGCTTTTGCTTACCAAGGAAATGGAGACAAAATTAAATTACCTCCATCCTGTTTCACAGAGTTGTCTGAACAAGGTGCTTTTGACAAAGGACCCCTGCATTTCCGTTTATCTTTAATTGGACTAGATGCTAATTCAGATGACAATGATAGTAAAGAAAAACAAAATCATGGCACAACACATGCCGGTGTCATGGAATTTACTGCAGAAGAAGGTTCAGTTGGGCTTCCACCTCATGTATGGGGTAACTTATTCCCTTCTAATGACCCATTGTCAGCGTTGATTGAAGTTCGTTATGTCTGGCTTCCAAAAGGAATTTATGCAAAACTCAAAGCAGATGAATTCGGCTTTTCGGATATACCTAACCACAAGGCTGTGCTTGAAACAGTCCTCCGCCAGCATGCTACTCTTTCACAAAACGATGTGCTCACGGTTAACTATGCTGCACTTACGTACCATTTACATGTTCTCGAGTTAAAGCCTTCGTTTAGTGTTTCCGTCCTAGAGACAGATATTGAAGTTGACATTGAAGGACCTGATTCTGCTTCCGAAAGCACAAACCAACACATTTTAAAACCTCTCAAATTTGGAACATCAGAATCAGGTGTTGTCAAAGAAGGTAGCTATATGTATTACAAGTTCTCCATAGATGAAGATAATTGGAAGATAATTTCTTCTGGGAATGCGAAAATCGAGGTTAAGTTAGATTCTGATACTATGGACAGTGATACTGATCTTTACATTGCGAGGCATCCCCTCTTGTTCCCCACGCAACATCAACATGGTTGGTCTTCTCATGATGTAGGTTCAAAGATTTTGTTCCTTAGCTCTAAGGACCAGAATTTGAGCTCAGGCACGTATAGCATTGGTGTATATGGCTTCAAAGGAATGACTAAGTACGTATTAACAGTATCAGTTAAAGATAACCATGAGCAGAAGGGTCAACAAGCAGCCGCTACTTCCTCATCGAGTATGGAGGTGGACAGTGTAGAATGTAAAAATTGCAAGCGGTATATCCCCACAAGGACTATAGGATTACATGAGGCATATTGTAGTAGACATAATGTTGTTTGCCCGCATGCTGGTTGTGGGGTTATCCTTAGAGTTGAGGATGCTAAAAATCATATTCACTGCGATAAATGCAGCCTAGCTTTTCAACAAGGAGAGATAGAGAAGCATATTAAGGTTTTTCACGAACCTCTCTACTGCCCCTGTGGAGTTGTCCTTGAGAAGGAACAAATGGTAAGCTATTGAAATTTAGTAATTACATGTTTACTTCTTTATTTCCTTATATTTCTCTGTCCACAACCAATTTGGATTGATCTTAGGCCTGTTTGAGTGCTAGTTCTCAGAAGTGAAGAGAATCGCTTGTGATAAGCTTCCTTTCGACTTGAGATCTCTTAAACAAGAGTTCCTTCAAGATATTATCTCATAATTTGTTATTAATTTTGTTCGACGTGATTTAATTTTCTTTACTAGAGAGTAACGGATTTTGCATGTATTCAAAATTTACTTCCCATTTCTTAAATTCAAAAAACACCTCCTGATTTTTATCATATTGGTTGCACTCCCACTTCCGTGTTTCCATACTGTGATGTGCAATTAGGGACTGCTTTGTTTTTGAATTGTACTACTACCATCAGTGAAAATATGTGCTCAAGTTGTTAATGACAGAACTTTAGTTTTGAAGTCTTGATCGAAATGGATACTTGTGAACCATGCCCATGGTTGATTGTAGTATATTCTTAGTTTGTTTTTCTTGGATTATTGTGCTGAGTTTCCCCTTCTTTGGTTCCTTTCTTTCCCTTCTGCTGTGGCAGGTGCAACACCAAACCTCAGAGTGCCCGTTGCGGTTAGTTACATGCAGATTCTGTGGAGACATGGTCCAAGCTGGAGCTAATGCTACAGATGTACGCGATCGGTTAAGAGGGCTTTCTGAGCATGAGAGCCTCTGTGGGTCCCGGACCGCCCCTTGTGATTCTTGTGGTCGATCTGTTATGCTAAAGGAGATGGACATTCACCAGATTGCTGTTCATCAAAAGAATTAAATTTGTGAAGCCCTTTATCTTCCTTTATGATGGATATTGTGCCGAGGATCTTTTAGTTTCTTGTTCGTAACTGAAGACATTGGAGATTGCACTTGTGTGTGCATAATTTATTTCGACACATACTTCTGGATCGACGAGAAGCAGTGTGTAGAGTGTTCGGCTTCCGTATTTACTGCAAGTGTGCGCTCATTGCTGAGTTAATGTTTTGTAATCTGATAATCATGTGGATGGATATATTGTGGAAATAAAGTAATTAGCTTGATGTGAAATAATGCGCTTTCATTTGTATATGCGTCTCTTATGATCTCAGGGAGCACTCGAGATTTCTATCTTGATGTGTGGAACTTAATTAAAATCTGGAGAAGGTAACTATGATTGAATCTATCTAATTATTTGTTCTTAGGATCTTCAAATGTGTTTGTTTAGCATCTTCTTGGAGTGAAGTTGTATTCATAGTTACTTACTACGTCCTCATTTGAACTTAACTACTTCCTTTTCATTTTTCTGAATGGACATTTTCACTGAATGTGGATTAAGTGTTTAATGTGAATTAGCCAAAAATGTTCAATAGCGAAACGGAGTCTCAAAAATACTAAACAGTTGTGCCTTTATGCTCGCAACGGCGATGTGCAGATGTGGTAGTCATTTAGGGTCTTTGGATCACTGTTATTACATAGCAAGGTACTTGCAGAATAAAGTGATGAATGGTTACAGTTCCAACAATATTTTACAGTTCAACAATATTAATCTATATATTAATAATGAATGTAATTTAAACTCTTTTTAAATAATACTTCTGTTTGAGCAGCCCTTGTGCATTTTTAATCACCTGGTGTGGGGATTTTTAACAATATGAGTACAAATACACAAAAGGATGACTGGTGTTGCTATAGTGCATTTTATCTCTCCTAATGTATCCTTCTCGCAAGAAATTTTTAGTTGTTCAATGGAGTATAGTTTCACTCCGAAACTACCGATTGCCCAGGTGCTAGGTATCACTATGGGTATTGGAACAAGAACTCATAAATAATTTACAAGCTGTTAAGAATATATAAGATGACAAAAAGAACTGTTTTTATTACATTTCTGAATAAGACAACAATAAAAGATAGTTAGAAATAAATGAGTTATGCATTATATTTTAACTAAGAGAAAAAGTTATGCTAGTGTAAAAATTGGCACATAAAATAGGATTTAGGGCACGATATATGTGTTTTGCTTGATGCTCTCACTAGGCGAAAACCATAGGGGCTACGATGATGACTTTTTGCCAGTAAAGATATGTACCGCATGTTGGGAATATTCAATCTAGTTTTTGTCTTATATAATATTAACAGTCAATTTAAATTCTATGCATTTACTATCAAGTATAACAGTAAATTCTAATCAATATGAACAATTGAACCGTAAAAAAAATTAGAAGGCATATTTGTGCTCCAAATGTTCGCAAATTGACTAAATTTTTTAAAAAAGTAAACGCTGATTAAGAGTAGTAGAGCCTATCGTTTAACAATATCTCCTTGAAACACGCTTTGAAATAATGGACGATAGTTTCCAAGGATACAACTATTTCTGTGTTATTGGAAGGATGCGACACTTCAATAACTTTGTCGGATCTTTCTCGATGCAGAATTCTCTCTTTTAATGCAGAATGCAAAAAATATTTTTAGTAGTTTTCAAATCGGATCCAATTTTTATTGAAAACGAGCACTTATTTATAGGTCTAAAAGTGCATTTTCGTTTATCAAAAGTTACAACCATTTATGTGCAAAAGAGTGCAAATTGCACTATTTTAGAATCTGGGGATTTTTATGAAAGATTGGCAAAGTTTTCGTTTTTTTTTCGGAACAAATAGTTGACCGTTGGACCAAACCGTTGTACCAGTTTCAACGGCTCAATCATTTCATAAATGGTTGTACCGGTTCGTTTAAATAAATTTATTTAAAAATAAATGTATAATTATTATTTTTAATTAAATAATATTTAATCCAATCGGGTTCAAAAAAGTTACTATTAGGC